>JAUEJL010044402.1:0-20907 GCA_032274825.1 Drosophyllum lusitanicum
CTTTTGCCTATATATATATATATATATATATATATATATATGTATATAAGATTAATATCATAAAAAATTAAATAAAAAGTATAGCATAAAAGTTAATAAATATTAATATGGGAATTGTTAAAGGCTCGTAGCATGAATGGAATACTGCTAGTCGGCAATCGCTAGTTCAATGGAACAATGGAGTCGCTACTGCTACTTCGATGGAACAGTGGAGGAAGAAAGGTACTGTAGTCGGTGGAAGCAGTGAGCCGATGAAAGTGAAAGGTGTTTAGGACTGTTACTTTTTTAGGTTTAATTTAAAAGTGGGTTGGCCTCTAATTTAAGAAGTGGGCTAGGCTTTAAATAGGTTAACACTTAGCAAACCTAAAAAAAAGTTGCACAATACAAAAATCGGTTAAAAACCGATATCTCGTTTTGAAACCGATATCTCGTTTTTCAAATCTCGGCTAAATATCGGCCGATGTCGCTGAGATTCTCGGTTCCGATATAACCCACCGGTATTTGAAACCGATATTTTGCCTACCTCCGATATCCGAGATCTTGGTGAGATATCACCGAGATATCGCCGAGATTGACTGCATAGGTTAGGATCTATTCATAAGGCCGCCCGTAGCGATTCTTCCGAACTCTTTTGAGTGTGTTTGGGTTGGCTTTGAGCCCATCGGGAACACCACTACCACCCCCATTCGGGTAAGTGGTTGGCTTCCTAAACCCAACCTTCGAGTTCACTTTTTTTGTGTGTGTATAAGAGAAAGGCAAGAGAAAATATTTGGTTTGTTTGAGGTAGGTGTTACTTAGGTTTCGGGTGAAAGAGAGAAAAGGAAGAAAAACTAATGTGGCATTTGAAAATTATGGTCTAATGGCTTTTTTATTTTCATTAAAAATAAATGATAATTAAAATAAAGAGTGAATGAGTCATTTTGCTATAATTCAAATCCCAATTGTGTTGATAGATTTACCAACTAAACAGATTTATTCTTTTATTTTAAAATTTAATTTCAATTCTATTCAAAATTAAATTCCTTAAATAATTTCAAATTCCCTTTTAGAATGTTAGAAATGACGTCATATTAGTCAGCGAAAGAATCTTAAAACTGGTATGACTTTGTTACGTTATATTTAGAATGGTTTAATATCAAGACTTTAGTGTTTTGAAAAAATGTCGGTCGAGATTTGCCTTTCTTTCTTTCTTTGTGTTCATATGTGGCCATCTTTTGATTGACTTTCTTTTTAACAATTTATTTATTCTGTTTTTCTTAATTAAAGACGAAGAAATCGTCATTTTAATACTTGATTGAGACAACGAAGGTCACGTGCTATGGATCTATTTTCAAAATGGTGGCAAGTCAACTCTGAAAAACCAAAACCGATGGATAAATTTACAAATCAAAATAGCATAGACTTACGAATAAATAAATTTTATAAGTAAAACTCGACGGTTAAACCTTGTTTGATAAGTTAGTTAAAGGTGTTTGATACAATATGTATGGCAAACTAGTTGGAGCTTCCAAAACCGAACATTTAGTTTTTTTAGCCCTTGTTTGTATTGTGGTGTATGTAAATTTGGAGGGTTGTTCAAACTTGTGTTCATCGATTTAGTGTTCAACTGACGAGTGTTTGCTTGTGTCTAAGTGTGTTAATTGATTTTGATGGCGGTGTGATTGGGCAGTTGTGTGTGTGACTGTTTTTGCGTTTGGTGTTCATCAATCGGTGCTGATGATGGTGGTGTTAGAGCAATGACGAAGGTGGTAATGGTGGGGGTGTGTGTGTTAGGTTAGTTTAAATGGTGATAAGAACATTCACGAACACGTCACTCAAGTTTATAACTACAATAATTGATTTAATTGATGAAACAAGTTTATGTTTGATTTATTATAGCTGACTTAGTTATAATAAGAACAATAATTAGTAATCATGTATGTTTCACAATAAATGGGTAAGTAAATATGTTTATGTTACTGTTTTATTATGAATATTTTAATTAATTACGATAGTTATTATATTTTAATTATATATAATATTTTAACTCAGGAAAGAAATTATTTATTATAAATTGAAGTTTACTGTATCATATTATAACCATGAAATTGGTTCTAAGAACTCATACCTCTCTGAAAATAGGTAAGGAGAGATACAGATGTTTCTCAAAAGTACACCGACTATTGTAATCATCTCTGTATATCAATGCATCAAGTTGTTTCGTATCAAATTGGTATCAAAGCCGTACTATCTGCGGATCAGTGGTCCAATCAAGACACCATGATGAAGATTTTTGTGAAGAACGATCTGGTTCGATACAAAAAAAAATCAAAGCTAAGAGAACGCATGGACAAGCTAGAGGAGGTAGTCGATGCGTTGAGGGTGGAGTGGAAAAGGACCAGAATTTCGAGTAGAAAATTATTAAACCCGTAAAAAAATAATAAAATCCTGGGGCCATTAAATATAACAGAATCCATGGGCAAATACAATTTAAGTTGCAAAATTCGGTATTCCAGCTTTGCGTAAGTAAACGTCTTAAACAACAAATAAAAGAATCCGGTGTACGTACATACATAAATATGAAACTGAGTCATCTACCTCACTCAGTCACTTTCAGCAACATTGCCATATTGCCAAGGGTTAAATTCTGTCTTCGTCGTATCAACCTCATCTGTGCCAATAACATCCCGATGTTTAGAATATTTCCCGTTGTACTCGTAGATCTCCAAATCACCCCAAGGTGTCGCAAAAACCTCTTCGGTTATGTCAAACCAACGGGGAATGAATTTCTGGCCCTTTGCCTCTCGAATCCTCTTCTCATCCCGTTGTTTCTCCTCCAAACTAAAATCAAACCAAGTAGTCATTTTCCCGTCTCTATAATGATTATGCATGAGCAGTGCGTAATACGCGAGTATGTATGTGTGTATGTGTGTATGTGTGTGTGTGTGTGTGAGAGAGAGAGAGAGAGAGAGAGGAGGCATACATGCTCTTTTCTGAACCAGCTTTAGACAGGTCACCCTTTTCAAGTGCATATCTATCTGACCTCAAGCGAGAATCTGAAGCCAATAATTTTGTTGGTGCCGTATCAAAGCTGTTTACTTTATGAGCGAAATGTGTATACTGAAATTTGTCATCTGCCGGAGCCTCAGCAACTCTCCAAACCTTTAAAAGAAAAAAAGAACACGGACAGGTACACATCATAAACAAAATCCTTGAAATCTAGTTCTTTCCATTTTTGAGGTCACTAGCAAATATAAGAAAAGTTAGTGCCATTTTTGTATAATAGAGGACATTTAACTATAAAGAGTCGGTATCAATTATATATCATCACGCTAAATAAAAAACACATCTAAATGGATGCTTACCTCTTTAAGTTCAGTGCCTGGAAGGGGTTCCCCATCCAAATCACAAGGCTGATAACTCATAGATGTGTTCCATTTGCCTGTCATCAATATCTTTGGTTCTTCATCAGCATTATATACATATCCATCCACTTCATAACGGCCAGCGCTACAGATGAAAACAGAAATGTATTTATTTTCCATACAAAAGATTGCAAGTGTTGTTTCCAAACAGTAAAATAAATTTCCTTTTATCATAGCAAGATATTATTCAGTCATTATTGTCAACAAAACCTCCAATGAATTCTTTAAAAGCATATTTTAAATCTATTTCCAGTCGTTAATGATCTCCTACAGAAGGTTTTCACTAAGCAGCATGTACTGCCACAAGTATCTACTGCTCCTAATTCTCTCTCTAGATATGTTGATTCAATCCTACTACAGGCTAATCTAGCTAAATATTTTGATTTTATTCGTTTGAGATAAAATTTACTGATTGGTATGTGAATTGCTGAAATTGCCACCTTTAAGTTAGAAATGTTTCTGGGTTTCTTGTAATTAAGTTAACACGGATTTTGCATCATAAACAACAAGAAATTAAGAGATGTCGGATGCACATACCCAAACCAACCACAAGGTTGAAAATATAGCACGACTTTGTCTCCCGTGGTTAAGTTGTTCAAAACCATCTCTCCTGGAGAATCAATCCATGTTCTTCCAAATATTAGATTGTGAACTTTTGTGGGAGGGGGTACCAACTCTAGGACTACCCCATCTTTCTTTAGCTTCAAATGTGTTCTGCAGCCAAAATTGAGCAAGATATACAGCCATTGGTCAACTGATCATTCACTTTTCACAACTTACTCCGAAAGGAAATTGGAAGTTACAAGTTAACTTGTTCTTGGAACTTAACATCGAACAAATGAGATGAAACTAAAAGGGACATAGAGATTTACCTTCCAAGAGGATATATATCAAGCGAGTTGCCAAGAAACTTGGTCTTTACTTTCGACGTTATATCATAAACAAAATGATCATTTTCAGCATGTGCAGCACTCATTGGGGGGTGATGACAAACCTGATATACATATATAAAAAAGACAAGTCAATTCGTGAAATTATTCGAACATAACAATGATAATTTCCTTCAACAAGTGACGTAGTAGAGAATGGTGACATAAGGACTTCACTAAAGAGAAAGGTTGGGAAAATTGATTATTTTAACTTTGAGCATATAAGGAATTAAGGACTTCAAGAATTCACCTGCTCTGCAATAAATCTAATTCCCTCATGATTAGCCATTTCGTATGTTTCACCAAGAATTGGATTGAAAGGCTTCCAGGTTCGTTGCAATGCATAATATACGGATATAAACCAGGAAGCTGTAAAAAAAACATCAATAACAACTCTAAGAAATTATATGCTTGTGTACATATGTAAATAAACAGGATTATTAGGTACATCAATGTGACAATTTCAACCCATTTTTCATATGAAAAAAGGATCAATTCAGATTGCATTTTATTGATAAATAAGCACACAGGTATAAGGAAACAAATTGAGCATCGAAAAAGTATCCAAATGCTTAAAACCTCTAAAGTTGGTTTGTTTAGAGGGGGTGTGTGTGTGTATGTTATTTTAATAATATAGATTTTCATTATATTTAATACATTAACTATTAGTGAACTTCCAATTATAGTTGGTGGGTGTGGATCAACCCTAACCATCCCCATTCTGACCCAACACCCAACCCGATTGACCTGCCTGTTTTTCCACCTCTAGCCTCTAGGTACATAAATGTGTGCAGCGTATGGATGTTGTGCATGATGCATCACCAAAAATGGATTGTTGAATCACGGGTGACTCGTATGAGTGGGTGGGTGTGTTTGTGTGTTTCTATTTGGCATGAATGAGATATTATTACCAGCATACACCAATCGCATGTGTGGATCGTCACATTCATCCGCTAGCTTTAGCAGGTGGGAATATTCCATCAACTGGGGGAAAAGTAGAAGAAACTTACCATCAACTCAAAAGGTTATACAACATCAGTGACTAAAATCATGTAGGTATTGTTAAACAAACCTCTGCCATTTTCTGTAGCATAGTCATTGGTTCAAAAATGAGCACTGGTAGAGTCACCATGGATGTGATATCAGCACCTATATACTTCTGCATCATCTTCCAGTGACTGTCTCGATCCTGCGAATTGACAAGGTTCAAAATACATAATGATATTGCGAACAGTTTCATAAGTGGCACAGTAAATAACAATAAAAAAACATATATACAATGGGCACAAAAACTGGTCACCTGAAAGCAATATTCATGTAAGACCATCATAACAAATAACAAACGACATTGATCACTGTATAACATGAATTAACGCACCTCTTGTTTCCATCTGCCTCTTTGTGCTTCGACTTCAGCATCTTCCGTTCCTCCTTCAGGATTTATAACCTCCAGGCCCTCATAACCAAGCAAACTACACAAACAAGTGAATCCAAATAAATCATACATGCAAAAATTTTAATGAGTCATTTTAGTGAGTGTTTGGGATTGTTAATTAAAACTACTTTATCTGCTTATTGGTCGCTTATTGGTCTTTGAAATAAGCAGTTTGGAATAAGCAACCTCAAGCTGATTAGTCAAAACACCTTATTTCACTCGCAAATAATCAGATTTAATAAGCAATCCCAAACACCCCCTTCAAACTTGAAAATCCAAATACATACATTGTCATCTAGTGATCTAGACAAACAACTGAACCAAACTATTTATAAAAGTCATCATATTTTCAAACGATTATAAACACAAAGCATTTCCTATCCAAAGTGATCTATTCAAGATCAGAAATCAACCTGTACCACTAAATCTGGAATAGACGCAATGCTAAATTAGTAATCTTAATGTCCTTTATCATACTACAAATGCACAAATCTTAGAATTTGACCCCTATCACGAGATAATCCAAAGCTTTTGGTAACTACCAAAACCCAACAAGCTAAACAGAGCTAAAACCTAATTAACGAAGTCAAGTTAGAGTAAAAACAGTCAAATCAACATCAAGACGCCATGAATCTGGGGAGCAACTATAACGGAAAAAGAAATTTACCCGTTAACTTGGTCCTTAAAGTTGGACAGACTTGAAGCAAGCGATGAGAAAAACCCACCACCACCTTGCTTCTGCGCCATATCTGATAATCAAATCCCTGGAATTGGATATTAAGTCTCCCTTTTCCTCCCCACTTAGGGTTCTTATTTTCCCTGAAGCAGTATATGAATAAACAACAAACTGCGATTCAAATACCACTTGTGAACAGCTAAACAACACAGATCTTATAATTGTTTTACAGATAGATCAGAGAAAGCATAAAAAATGATTACAGAATCGGTGGTGTGATTAAGAAGAATATTATATACGGATGAAAAATTAATTTAGGGATCGACAGAAAAGCTCCGTTGGCGGGTTCTTTCTTTTCAAGTCAAAAATTATATGTAAACAGCGATGAGAATAATATCATGAGATGATTCATGATGGGGGGTAAAGCGCGTGGTGTGGTTTTGGTTTTACTCTTTTACAGAGATGGAATTGGTATGTACAGAAAAAGGTACAAGTTTAGATGCATGATGTAGGAGTTACTGTTGCGGGGAATCCTGGAATTGAGAGTTAATGATAATTACAAGAAAAGAAAGGCGGCTGAACGCAAGTAGTTGTTGTACGTGCCGATCTTCTTCGGTGGGGCTGTTGCAAGTTAAACTTATTCTTCTCTTTTTCGTTCAAACCAAAGGCATCAAATTGATGGGATGGGATGGATTATATTAATATATAGAGTTAATTACAAAATTGATCCTTTCAGTATACCATTTATTTCACTTTTGGTCTTTTAAGTCAAAATCTTACAATATTAATCTTTTAATTGAGTTTTATGCACACAATTGGTCCTTTAACCGTTAACTTTAACGGTGTTGCTGTCAAACTTTTTTAAATACCCATTTTACCCTTTAATCATTTTACCATTTTAAACCTCCAAATCCCACGGGACTCCGAAGACGACACCAACCAAACCACCCCTGGTTCCGGTGACTGCTCCGGCCGCCGACCACGTGGCCGTCCTCCTGGTTCTAAAAACAAACCAAAACCACCCGTAATCATCCATCTAAGTCAATAACAGGTGCAATTTACTGTGTTGATTGAAGAATTGAAGAGTATGAATGAAAGCACCTTGGCTTTTGAAATGATTTTGACAGCAACAGGTTGATTTCTAAGAGCTCCCTTTTTACATTTGGCCCAACAAGTATGACCAAAATGACCTCTTCCAACCTCCTTTCCAATCTCATATTTCGACCCGAAATTCCTCGGGTACCCTGTTTTCAAGAAAATGTTGCAAAGTCCCTACATGACCCTGCTTTGCTTTACTTAGAAAGGAATTTCTGCCTTCATATTACAATTTACGAACCATGTAAATATATTTGTTCTTACACTTTGTGTGATCTTTCAAATTCTTTTTCCATCATTGACATTTAGTTAACTTTTAGTCAAAGTCCATATTTTTTCTTGAGCAGGGCATGCAAGTCTTCTTAGATAAAAAAAAATCAAAATTACACGATTAATTAAAAGAATCAGAGGTGAAAAAGAAAATTCCTAATTTGCAAGAAATCAAGAAACTAACATAAATTTTTTTTACTCATAATTGAATCTTGAAAAATAAAGTTAATTTCAAGAAGAGAAGTATATAGGAAGGATACTTAAAAGTGGTTTGATTACCTGGAAGGAAGGAGAAACAGAATCAGAAGCAATTTAGGGTTCTTGGATAACCACGACGGAGAAGAAAAATGTTTAGCAGTCAAGAACTTCATCATTGTCGTTGATTTGTTCTTGATTTCATCATCATGATTGACTAGCTAGGAATGGTTAAGAAAACCTCAATCTGCTTACACAACCTTGTCTTGATTGTTCTTGTAGTTCAAAGTTGACCCACCGGTGGTTGATACCGGGTTGAAACTCCATCACCACCACCGCCGTCCCCGGGAGGACTTCCGATAAGCAAACCAAAACTACCATTGATTCAAGAAAATGTTGCAAATTTAAAGAAAAAAACTGAAACTTTTGAAGATTTGAGAAAAGGAAACTGAAATACGGAAGTATTTATGAAGGAATTGAAGGCGGTGATCGAAGGGTTTAATCTGTTCTATTTTTGGTAAAAATACGTATTATCAAAAGAATCTTAACAAATATTATAACTGAACCGTTTGATCGTAATTCTACCGTAACTTTCCTTTCTTAATTAGTCGACTCCTTGAAAAAGCCCCTAATATTTTAGTTTACTGTTAATTTACTAAAAATTATCAAATTTTGAATTTTAATTTTAACTTTTTTTAATGAAAATAAATTATTAATTTTTTTTTCATATATGACAGTTTTAAACTCTAAAATATAATATTTACACACTATAATTTACAAATATTATATTTAACTTTTATAAAATATCAAAATATCATAGTTAATCAAATTATTAATTTTTATCAATTTAATATAATCATTTAAAATTGTTTTAAACAGACATGACCTTATTGTCCTAATTGTAACAATAATTATCGATGATTTGTACAAAAAAAATACATTCATGTGTCTTCGTATGATGATACTACGTTTATGTCCTCATGTCTGACCCCAACCTCGTGTCAAGACTTTCACCGCTGGTTTGTGCGTTGAAGCCGTCTTTTACCATTTTTAACTAATCATTTATTTTATGTTTTATAATTATTTAATATCTTTTTATTTCTTACTTCTCTAATAAAAGAGTAACTATTTTGCCACATGGCATATTTCTAAAGCATTTGAATCCACGTGGCAAGTTCCGGAGGCTTGGCACTTTCATTTTCCCGCTTCTTTGCCCTCCATCTTCTATCCTAATTAACTCAGATACCTTTCTTCCTCGATTCAAACCGCATTTTCCTCACCCCATCAATGAAACAATTTTGTTTCTTCTTGGTTTATTACACTGCACATCAGGTGTTTGTTGTTTTGCTTCACGTTTTTCTTTAAGATTTACTGAGAAATTATGAGCATTGTTAATTAATTGAAACAAGTAGCATCGTTTTCTGCAGCATGTTTCAAATATGAATTTTTTTAATCTAGGTACAGATCTACATGAATGATGATAACATTTACATTCACCTATTGTGGCTTAGAAGGCTGTAACTTTTGACGAGGACTTCCATTGGTTAACTGTTTTCCTCAACACCAATATTTACTATTATTTCATAGGGAAATATATACAAGTAGATAATATTTTATTCTTTGGTGAAATATTTCGCTTAGGTTGTATCCATATTAGTTTGTGACAATCGAAGCTCATAGCTTTTTTGTACTAATTTAAATGGGTCGGGTTATGTATAATGAACATGTAAAATCTAATGTAGTAGAAACTTTGATTCACATAAATTTTTTAAGTAGAGATTAAACATGGTGATTCACTGTTATTTGTTGTGTTACTTTATTAAACGGGTTGAACGGAGCAAGAATTAAGATATGTAAATCAACCAGATCTTATATATACTTTTGGTTTGTGGGTTAACTTGATTAAGCATTTAAGACCTAATAAGTTAATTCAGTCTCAGGTCGAGTTCGGGTACTATAAAAGTTTTTATGTTTGACAACTGTGTGATGAGATGGCAAGCAATAGTTGGTATGATGCGTGGGTTCAAGGTAGCTATTTCGGATACCCTATAGTGGTGTTATAGGTGTTGTTATGTTTGTTTGTAACAACCAAGTGAATGGTTCATGCTAGAACTTATAAGCGTTTGTAGTAGTTTTTTACGGTATGTGAGCTTGTAAGTTGAAGCTAAGATAATAATTCCTTGTACATTCACCGAAGTTGTATGTTGTATGTATACAAAAGAAGGTTTTGTCAAAATTGTGAATTATAAGTTTTTAAATATCCAATTATTTTTTCAATTTCATTTACATATTATAAATATTTTATATTTTTATACACTACAAATAAAGTGACATATGCTGACGCAAGTTTCTTATGACGGAAAATTTGAGTCACTACATCCGTTTTAATACTTTTGCCTACAGAAAAGAATCGGTGGGCATAGGAAATTAAACAAAATAAAACAAAGCATCTGATTACATACGATCAGAGCAGAGAAAAAAATCAGACGTCGCTCTATAGCCGAACGTCGCTCCTACAGTACTCTTGCCACGAACGTCGCCCCTACTCTCCTGCCACGAACGTCGCCAGTAACAGACACCACGATTGTCGACGGAGAGACATCAGAACACCGCCCTGTCTCTACTATCTTTGGTGACTTTCGCGGTTGCCCTCATTGAACCGACTTGAATATGAACTACGATTCAGATCAAGTCTTACCGAAATCGGATTTACTTTTCGTGCCATATGCGCTTCGACTCACCTGGTAGGTAAATCCTTCGATAGTCCAGGTGGATGGCAACTCCGCCCCTATATATTCGACTTTCCCTTTAAAAAAGGCACACACATCTTTAAACTGGGTACTCATCTCATTCATATTGACTGCCAGACCTCTCCTATCTGCTAGGGTTTCCAATTTTGAAGTTTGGGAATAACTCACCACGTAAATTCGTATTAGATTCTTCAACGTTTCATTTTAGTTACAGTTCTCCCTCTAATTGAAAAGGTGAATACACCTAGTATGGGTGTCAATTGTTAATCTGGTGTTAATTGAGAACACGAATCACACCAATGGATGATTTGAACAAGTTTACTACCGTTGGAAATTAAGTTCTAATCAACACTGTTCTTTTGCTACATTGATTCATTACGTAAACTACCATTGTTACTTGATTTCGTTTTTGCTTTTTCTCTCATGTTTCTCGTCTGTTTCTGCTTCTTTTGTTGGTAATTTTAGTGTCATCAAGACATTTTAGTATAATGAGGGATTGATTTTGAGACTAGCCGATTCTAGACTTAGTTATAATTCGGGTTTGGAGGTGCGGAGTGCACACTCGGATAAGCTAAGTTGGTATCGGGAATACGACGGTCTAAGGGGTGACGGTTGGTGGCGGTTATTTTCCCACTAAAATAACCGCTAGGTGGAGGTTATTCAACCGCTGGCGGTTATTTAACCGCCTTTAACCGCCATGTAACCGCCCGTAATCGCCGGCGGTTATTTAACCGCCGTGTAACCGCCATTTTCGTGGCCTATATAAAGGCCATTTCGGCCATTGTGTTTCTACGACGAAATACGAAAAACTGACGGAACGCAAAGTATACAAACGATATACGAGAGAAGAATACGATTACAAGTCGTTATTCTGTCGAAATAGTCTCTGATAAACGGAAGATAAAACAAAGATATTCCGTGTTTGGATTTGAATAAAGCCTATAATTCAAATCGAGTTTCTTGGATTATCCTATATCTGAATTCGTGATACCCCAGGCAAAAAGGGTCGAATTACAGATTACGGAAAGTGTATTAAACACGACCCACGAAATTATCCAAGTTATATTGTTATTCTTACATTCTATAAACCCTTTCCTCTAACAAAACCGTCCGTCAAACAATTAAGCTTGGCAGTTGTCATATATTCTTCTCTCACACGTAGTCATGCACCACACACTTGGAACTTGGAAGATTAAAGGTAAAAGACCAATTTACCCTTCGCTCAACATAATAGAACTGACGCTTCATTAAACATTACACAAGTCTACTTGGTCCTTTGACTTTCACTTTCAAATTGACTTTCTTTGACCTTTGCCTTTTGCAACAAAAAACAAAATCATACCAATTCAACACTTAATTGGATATTATTCATAGCATAATTTATCAACTTAGTCTTCAAAACTAAATACACTTGAACTTATTTACTTTCAGTAGCAACAAATTAGACTTCTAGTTCCAACTTCTGGCCAAATGATCACATCAACTTAACTCATTTTCTTTCTAGTTTACTTAGAATCCCTCAACTACTTATAACGCTTTCACTTACTACCAAAGTCTAATGATTCATTATCTCCATGAACTTAAGGTTATTATCAAAGTTAACGAAATTTCAAGTGGTACGAGCATTTTAAAGTGTAACAACTTGTCCCATAATGATGAAGGATCAAAATGAACTAAGTGGGGAGATTAATTATAAAACTCGTCTCTCAAGGATAGATTAATAAAAGTTTAAACACCTTATAAGAGTTAAAAGTTATGGACTACTTATACATTCCGCCTTGGTTTTAAGTTGATTCCCAAGTTATCGGGGTAGACTATAAGGAACCAATGAACTTGGAGATCATTTTGTTGTATTAGTCTCTGGTTTCCCGAATTTGGAGATCATTTTGTTGGGGCTCTGCATGCAACCCAGGTATCGACTAAACCATCGGGCTTTACAGTTATTCAATCAAAACTATGAATCGAAGAAACCACGCTACAATTAAGAATCTTTAGTTTTTGTTTTATTTCATTTTTGGTGTATATCTTGTGAAACTGGCAATATCTGCCAATTCTGTTCTATCTTAGTTTTACAGAAAGCAAAAAAAAAAAAAGAAAAAAAGGGAAAATTGTTAAGGAGCAAAGTGTTAAGAGTGTACAATGAATTTGTGAGCTCTAACATCTCATTAGTTTGGATAAGTCATTTGCTGTGAGTGTTCCTGACTTATCAACATCCAGATTCTTGAATCCTTCCATCACATTCTTGATAAGTTGATCACTTACCAACCCCATCTCTTTCAGCTTATACACAACATATTCTGCAGGACTGCACAATCAAATTCACACCATTAATATTTCAGTTTCATTTTAATAAATCAAATCATGAACTAATTCTGTTCATTAATCATAATTAACTACAAAAATAGAAGTAAATCAATTTCACCTGACACTTTTATCATTATCAAGATCAGCATTCTCAATATCCTGAATTGTCATTTTCCTATTTAGCACCCAATCCACAAGCTGTCTTTGTCTACTTTCAGTCCATAGTTCAACCAAATACATAAACAGCTGTGCTACCAAGATTGTACTAGTTAAGATGTACAAAACCGCAAACATCCGACCCTCACTGCTCGAAAAGCTCTTATCGCCATAACCCAATGTCGTAATCGTGGTACAAACACAATAAACAGAATCAATGAAGCTATATTTCTCAACTAGTTTTAAGAAGACAGTCCCAATAACCACAAGCCAGACAATGAGTGCAAGAACTGTAAGAAACTTGTACTTGAGTCTAGTACTTTCTTGGATTTCGGTTAGAATCTGATCATGATCATGATCATGATTAGGGCCGAGGGTTTCACGATCGTTTATCGCTTTTACAAACATCATTACCTCCTTTTCAACTATATAGTCCGCAGCTTTGCTAAGAGCAAAGCCTCCAAGACCCATGCCAGTAAAAACAAAAACACAAGCTAAAAGCTTGGCGAACTTTGTTTGGGGGACCAAGTCCCCGTATCCTACGGTTGTCATCGTGACAACACAGAAATACACGGAATCTAGAATTCCGTTTGTTTTCTTACCGCTTAACTGATCACGAACAAGGTAGAAGCAGACGGTGCCTAAACATAGATAGGCACCCAATATATAAAAAACTTGTTTCAAACTAAGATCAACTCCCGGGATCAATGGCGGGGGTTTATCGTTTTCATGTTTTCGTTTATGGTAACCTGTAATACCACCTTTAGGTTGGTGTTTCCTTCTTGTGAGTGTCGCGTCCTTTCCGCCATCTCCACCCATTAGTGTGCGTGTGTGTGTTATATATATGATATGATAGATTGGCGGATACGATCGATATTCAAGATTTATGTACGTACGTGTATATATATATCGGAATTAATGTGAAGATCGATCCATATAGCTATGAATATGTGGAACATTTAGAAACCTGAATTTCAAGAAGCTAGCTAGGGTTATTAATGCAAGATATCTGCAATTAACATGGAAAAAGGAATTGAACACAATTAAAAGAAAGGGGATGAGATCGATGATGATCGATTTTGTAGGAATAAAAATTAAGGATTTCAATATGCAAAAAGGGTCTGATTCTTCATTTCGGAAATATTGATATATCCATGAATGTAGGAAAACTAATCAAAATTGATTGGTGGCCACTTTTATTAATTAAGGTTAATTTTTTTATTTATTGGTTATTAAACACGATCCCTTAAGTACCATAAGCAACCCAGTTTTTATATATGCATAAGTGGTTTGTACCACGTGCATTGGTTTTTGATTTTTTAACTCCGATTTCATTAACAAATTTGTAATCCTCGCACATGTTCTTTTAAGAGCAGAGTGATAGCACCAATAAGGAGCACAATTTCATGTTCCACGAGCCTCCTTCTCAATATGCATCATT
This sequence comes from Drosophyllum lusitanicum, assembly GCA_032274825.1. Classification (NCBI taxonomy): domain Eukaryota; kingdom Viridiplantae; phylum Streptophyta; class Magnoliopsida; order Caryophyllales; family Drosophyllaceae; genus Drosophyllum; species Drosophyllum lusitanicum. The sequence continues at coordinate 14,656 of JAUEJL010044402.1, forward strand.
GCAGGAGCCTCGTTCTTGGCTCGTGATAGGCATCATCGTCGCGGTGGTAATGGTTCGCACCGGCCCCTCGTTATTCTTTTTTTTTCCAACCAATAAGGATGCTCATACCAAGCTTGTTGGGCCGAATAAATGACAATCGGTCCAGTTCGTTAATGTTTTTCGTCAGCCCAATAAATGTTTCTTCTCCTTTCCCTGGATGAAATAATGCAACACGGTTAATTAGTAAAAGCTTTTAATGAATAGGTTTGAGTTTGACATGGCCACATGGGCCATACAGCAGGTAATATTAATTTATCGTCCAAATAAATTACGAAAAATGGAACGATTTTAAAACCTTTTTATTGAGCCATAAATCAGTTTTGAACGGGTCTAAAATATAGCAATGGAGAGCCACATAACATCCTCTAGGCTTGGATACGTTGCAAAAATGTGGTCTGGTTTGTTGTTTGAGCCACGACTTTATAAGGCGCCCTCCACCTGAGCTTGCTCATCTAAATGAATTTTACATTTGGGCATGGTTTTTGGCTTGCAGGCCTTGAAAAAATGGGGCTTGGGCTTGGCTCTTCCTATATACAAACTACAAAGTCATGCATAAACAGTTAAACACGGCTCATATAGATTCGTAGCTCTAGCCTCAGGTTGGACAGTAAGTTTTTGTAAAATTAATCGTTTTGTGTTTCGTTTGTTTGTTGGTTTTGTCAAGTGATTCAATTGTATCCGTATTGGTTATGGTGTTTTATTTGAGATCCCGACTCAGGTTAGAATTTTTGACTTGTTTTTAACATATACATTTATAATGTTGACTGAATTCTGATTCCTTGTGATTTGTTTTTAAGATATACATTTATAATTTGGTAGATGATTCTTTATGAATTGTTTTAAGATCTATATTATAATGTTTTAAAGACACATGCATACGTCACTACTAGAAAAATGGCTTTTTTCGACGGATTTTAGACGAAATTCCGAGGGTGGAGTAACTAATTTTGTAAGATATACATCCATAATGTTATTAATACTAGAGTGAATTACTGTTATGACAAAATTTTGTGTTCGTGGTGGTTCGTTTATAAATTTAGTTTATTATTTTTGTTTATGTTCGTCCCTTTAAATTCAAATGAACAAAAACGATCAAATGCATATACAAATGTATAATGAAAGTCGTATATTATTAGAGATTAACACACATCTCTCTCACACACACGTACACACACATATACAAATAAATATAAATGAACGAACAAGACGATTGGTTATATTTATTCGTTTAAATAATTGAACAATTATTTTGATTTCGATCATTTACTAAACAAAAAACGTTTCAACAAACGGTTCAAAACAGTTCCTCAATGTTTGTTCGTTTAAAGACATAGATTAGATGAAAGATTCAAAATTAAATCCATGTTGCTAATATGATATTGGCCCATGTATATGTTTAATTAGGCTTAATTTAGTTGTAGTAATAATAATAATTAATTAAGTATAATAAGTAGCAATAAAGGATTAACTAGATAAGTAAATATGATTAAAATCATACATTGACCAACATTGAAAATAGATATAAACCTGAAGGACTAAAAAAGAAGGGCAAAATGGTTATTTACAAATATTAAACACCTGAGTATGAACCTAAAGTGAAATAAGTTCGGATTGGAGGAACTGAATTCGTAACTTTTCGAATCCAGTGATCAAAACCGTATTTTTTAGCTAAACATAAAAACGGAATTTGTAATTTACTCTAACTATAACAATAACTACTTTAATACCAAAAAATGTTAAAGCTAAAGCCTGATGTTCAAAGATCACGACCGGTTGACTAGGATTATGGATTACCTATCGACGAGCGCGTACCATTAAAAAAAAAACTCGAATTACGTCATCTAAATGAATTAGAACGATTATAATCTGCTTTTAACGATTTAATTACCGATTTTGCTTAAAAAACAAGAAAAATGAAGTTAAAAGAATAGGAATGCATACTTTTTTATTTTAAATTAAAAGACTTTGTTTTGCTTTAGTTTCTTCAAGGGCTAGGGCAGCCTTTGTAACAACTAGTACAGTGAGCCACAGAGGTTTGTACAAACTCATGAAACCATCATATCGATGGTTGCCTTTAATTAGATTGATGAACTCAAATGAAGGACATGCATTATTATTGCAATCCATATTGTCATGATCGATCAGCTTTTTTATGTGAAAATTGACAAACAACCTTATATTACAATAAACTAAGAGTTAATTGCTTTTTTTTTCATTGTGACTTACAGTTTTAGTTTCTAACTTTTCAGTTTTATAAATTTGATCCCTAAATGAGTAAACCTCATACGTTTAAGTCAAACTAAAAAAACCAAATTGTCCATCTCCTGATTTTTTTATTTAATTATTCTATTTTTAATTCACTTTTAAATTATATTTTACAAAATCAAACTAAAAAAAGTCCGATATCTCTCCTCTCTCTCTCACCCTTTAACACACACACACACACACACACACACACACTCCTCTCTCTTATACCCTTACCACTCTCTTTACCTCTCCGGCGTCCCCCCTCTCTCACGAACTCCGGCCACCACAAACTAAACGAAAATAAAACTCATTTACATAGAGCAAATTTCATTAACACAACAAACATACACTTTTGACAAAAATCCCCATCTTTTGTCAAACTACCTCTTTAACGAATTCCCCATCTTTTGACAAAAATCGCAAACAACCCTAAATCAAAGCCATTTATAGTAAAACAAGAAACCTAATGCATAAAATGAAATGAACATATGAAACCTTCGATTTTGAATAGATGAAACCTAAATGGCATGAAATAAACAACACAAACATTTTCCTTCGGCTTTGAACATATGAAGTTGATGGCATTGATGGTGATGGCGATGGTGGTGGTAGGTGTTGGAGTTGATGGCAATGGCGGTGATACCGAGTCTTTGGCAGAGAGAGAGAGAGAGAGAGAGGAGGTATGAGAGAGATGAGGGAAGAGAGGTGGCTAGAGATATATGGTTGTGGCGGCCGGAGATGGTTGTGTAGATGGCGGTGGAAGTACTGGCCGGTGGATTGCAGGGGGAGAGAGAGAGAGTTATTTAACAAGAGAGATCTGTTTTTTAATTTTTATAATTCAGTTTAAAATTGAATAAAAAAATAAATAATAAAAAACAAGGTAGAGACGATTTGGTCATTTTGATTCATAAAAAGAAAAGTTAGAGATAAAAAACGTACAAATTAACAAACCATATCCATCAAAAAGATAATTAACTCTAATAATAATAATAATAATACAGAATTCACTGCGATGCAATTTCCAGCAGATACAAGACTTGGACATAAACCCTTTTTACAGTCGAATGAGTGTCAGTGAGTCATATAATTTACCTTCATAATTTTGTTCTTTTATACATCCCATTTATAAAAGTTACTGTAAATAAACACCCATGTCTTTGCCAGTCCAATGTTTTAAGAATCACGCCAATTTCCTACAACCAATTGTACAATGTGTTTTTCTTGGCTTTTGTGCATCAGGTACATGCATGTAGCTAGCTGGACCGTACGTACTACCATTAATGCAAGACGTACAAGTCGCAACTAAATTGCATAATTTTCAACAAGAAATGATTATTTCAATTGATATGTGACATAAAAGGGAGCGGTATATTCTTGGCATGCCCTCAATATGTTAAGGTGGAAGGTTGGTACTTACATAAACACCACCCTTTTGGGGTGGTACTGAAAAAGTAAAAGGAATTAACATTTGAATGTCGAATAGAGAGAAGAGACAAAGTGAAAAAAGAGGAGAGAAAAAAGAGTTGGGAAGGGAGAGTGTATTTTTTTTAAATAAAATTTTTAGTACCTGAATTCTCGAATCTAGGGCCCTTAATAAACCGAATGAATACGAACGAAGCTGTTCGTGTTCGTTCATTTAACATTACCTGAACAAATTAATAAGCAAACACAATTGGATAAAACAAACAAATTTCTATGTTTGCGTTCGTTTGTTAATTTTAGTCAAACAAATAAACGAATACAAACAAGCTTTTGTGTTCGACTGTTTAAAAAATTGGTTAGTTCGTATATATTTTTGTTTGTTCATTTAAATGATAAACGAAATTAAACGAAGGAATACACACTATAATATAAATGCAACATTATTAAACCCAAATAAACACTATATAAACACACATAAACGAACATTCACGAACATAAATGAACGAACGAGAACTCTGTTTTTGTTCATACGTTTAATTAAGCGAATGGGAATCTTGTTCATATTCATTTGTTTATTAAACAAACGAATATAAACTAACTTCCCGTCAAACAATTTCACGAATAGTTCATGAACGTTCGGGTCGTTTACAACCCTACTCGAATCTTCCATCACGAGCTCTTAAGCTCACTATCATCGTTGCAGTATGTGAGTGTAATTGTGTAAGGCTCGTTATTTACGAGTTTGTGGTGGTAGTAATGAGTTTACCAACTCATTATATTTTTCAAACAATTGAATTTAAGGTAAATAATTGTGTGTGGGTTCGGTAAATCAGTGATAGTAGCAAGTCATTTTATTATTGTGGAGTGTTAGTGATGCTGATATAACTCTTAATGATGACAATGATACATGTTATCTCTGCGAATACTATTACAACTTTTGACAACAAATGCTATTTTTTAAATTCTTTGGCTTGTTGGCTTGTTAATATGCAAGAGGTACACGTTAATAATATTAAGGTTTCACAAACTGATATTTTAAATCTAAATAGAATAATATTAGGGTTAGTGTAAAATAGTCGGTTATCTTATACCAAACCCTTAATAGCATTGTTAAAATGTGATTTGGAATTTAACAATCAAAATGAATTTTATGACTCAACTCGAATGAAGTGGAAAAGCCGGAATGATGAAATCATCGAGACAATTGTTTGAAGTAGGCCCGAAGCCGTGCACGATCTATTTAATTATTTAGGATTTACTTGTGTATAGGCTTGATAGATGTAACATCCTGTGTTCGGGCCTAGTATTTGTATAGGCTTCGGTAAGTTAATACGTGAATTATTAATTGATAAGTTTGATTAATTATTAATTCTTAACTTTTATTTAAGTATTAAATATGTATATATGTGTTGGTTTATATATATATATATATATATGTGTGTGTGTGTGTGTGTGTTTTTACTGGAAAGTTTAAAAGAAAAGAAAGTTATGTATGTATGTAAGCATGTATGTGTGCATGTAAATTAATGATTAGTAGCAATCACATCTCATGCTTTGTTTTTGAGGAAATAAGTGTACGTGTATATGTTTTAGATATGAAGATTGTCTGCTCATATTTGCAAGTTGAAAAGTGAAGTGTGTGTTTGTGTATTCTCTCTAGTGAAGAAAGCTTCAAAGTAACAAACTTGAAATCTCAAAAGTATAGGATTTGTGTTTGATAATTCAAGAAGAAGGTTAGTATGTGTTTATATCATGTTATAATTCGTTTTTGATATGTTAATCTATTGAAATCCATGGTTACATGAAGAACCACCATTAATAGAGCTTGAAGCTCAAAGTTGATAAGTGGGTTTTGTTGATTTGTTGTTTTTAATTGTTTAAAAGTGTTTTTGAAAACTTATGACATGTTATATGAAGTTATATGAGTAATAGAAGTGTTTTGTTTCAAGAAATAAGATTCTAGTTATGAAACATATGAGTTTTTATGGGCTGGACTCGAAGTGAAGAAGATGACGACCTGCAGAAACCAAGATCAAGGCGTGAAAATTTTAAAGATCACGGCGCGACCTTGTCGGAATCCGACAATTCCAAATCCGGTCACAAGAAATCCGATAATTCCAAATCCGACCCTGAAAATCCGATTCTTTGAAAACCGGTACCCAAATCCGACACCAAGAATCCGGGATTCCGAATCCGATAGCGTCGCGGCGCGACCGGGCCATTTTAGGAAGATTTCATTGTTTTGATTTGCGTTTGTTTGGGATATGTTGGATTATCACTTATATGATTATATTAAATTGTTTATGAGAAATTGAGATATAAATATATGTGGACAGATATATTTATATATTCAAGACTGATTTCGTTGTTGCTGTGTTTTCAGGCAACACAAAGATTCAGTAACATTAGATTTCTGAGTGCCGCGGTTGAGAACGAAAGGTGAGTGGATGTGAACTCACGGATGGTGAAGGTTATGATTGTGATTGATGTGATGCTTATGACTGCGTTTGATTGACTGTTTAGTTTGAAAATGGATTGTTGTTG
>JAUEJL010044513.1:0-20906 GCA_032274825.1 Drosophyllum lusitanicum
ATGGTCGTACACTTGCTGATTACAACATTCAGAAGGAGTCGACACTTCACCTTGTTCTCCGTCTGCGTGGTGGTGACCTTTGAGTAGCATCTTTGTTTGTTTGGTTCTGATTGTGACTCTGGTGGTTAATGGTGTTATGTTGATCTTTAAATGAACATGTTGTGAAAGTTTTACAGTGTTTGGAATCCTGTTTATGGAGTATTTGAAATAAGTTGGCTTTATTTTTTGTTTATGTGCTGCTTGTTCATCTTAGGCTAGAGGCATATGTATGATAGCCTCCCAAAGTGACTTGAAATCTTCTTGACCGGTTAGAGCAGTTCAATTGAAACTTGTTCAACTATTTTTTCTGGGTTAGCTCCTGTTTGAATCCTCCCTGAATAACATTCTGTTAAGGAGAAAAAAAAAAACATAGCGACCTGAATACCAGCAAAGGTTAAAGAGCTTTGATGGGTCGACAAAAAGAAGAAAGATAGAAATAGATTGAGATAACTTGGAATTTGGTGATCCTCTCTTGTGGTGTTTGATTCCATCGAGAATCAATAAGCCCATTCTTCCTTGTTTGGCTGAAATCAGTAAACTTTTGTCGGTAAATCGAGCAATTGTAGTTTACTTGAATGCTTATTGGAAGTGGGTCAATTTGGGTTGATTTAGTCATTTGAGTTATGATTCCTTATTCTTGTTGAATTAATTGAGATGAGATAGATAGTTAGAATGAGTTATAATGGCTACTAAATTGTTGAAGAATGTTTCAGAGGAAGTCTTATTCGGCTTATGTGGGTATAATCGAGAAATAAATACGGTTTAGAATGTTCAGACCTGCGTTTTCATCTTTAAGGCCGCAAGGGTGGGCCCATACGGGTGTGAAGCTAACGTAAATAGTGTTTTGGGAATTTCAAGACGACAGGAATTATTTTGGGACTCTTGTGGTCGTGAACTGTAAGGCCGTGTAAGCAATTTAGGGTTGTTAAAATACGAGTCAGGTTGTGCTTGCTTAGGTATTAGTTGAAGTAGTAGATGTTACCTCTCAAGAAGTTTTGGTGTTAGATTGTGATCTTCATCACAATCAAAGGTGAGTGCAATAAACCTGGGTTATAGTTATTAGTTAATTAATTAAGTAGTAGGTTAATGAAGTACTCGTAGAACCATGTATGTTATACTTGTTCATGTTAGAATGTGAGAATTAGTATTTGAAACTGGTTTTATTGTGTTCTTGCTAAGACACGTGTCTAGTTATATAACACTATCCATAGTTGAATAAGACTGTATTGGATGTAATCAAATCTGGATTCAATGAGTGATTGTTTATTGCTGCCGAAGAGAACCATTCACTGCTGAATGTTGAACCATTAAACATTTAGCGCGTTTGTCTCATCTTTGAATAAGATTGTATTGGATGTAAAGAAAAGTTACGCTGCATCATCCTATGAAGTTACTAATTGGTTTCCAAGGTCTTTTAGCCTATGAAGAAGGTAGGCTCACAAGTCGCAATAATATCCTCCTAGAATAACTTGTGGGATCATATCCTCAAGATCTCATGTGGATTTCACAATGTCATGGGTTATACACTGTACCAATAAAGCAGTCTCATTTTTATCTTTTAAGGTTCAACAAGAGATTGCCATCTAGATATCACGACCGCCTTTCACACTAGAGTTGTATCACACGAGTTTCACAATACAGATTGTTCACGCTAAAACATACCATTATTTTGTAGACGATCAAACGATCTTATTTAATGATACAACAAATATCAAACCAAGTTGCCAATAACGATACATCTTAACGTGCCAAAGAATGAATGGGCTAGTTTACAATCAAGAAGCAGCAAGACAGCAAGGAAATTGCATATGTGATTCTTTGAATCTTTGTATATTATCAGTGGCGAGAAAAATCATACATTGATATCATTACGCTTGGATCTAATACTGTTCAATTCTTGAGCTCCACTTAAGTTGAATCTTGGGATGTTGTAGTTATCGGGAGTCAACACCGGCTGCTGAGGATAAAGTGTGGGAGGTGGGGTCAGATTGCGCTGAGCTGGAAGTGGTGGTAGTACATTGTACTTGTATGGGTCACCAAATGTTCTGCAAGTATTATTAGTTGATGATATGCTGTAAGAATAGCGGTTGGACATGCACAAAAAAAGGGGAAAAATAAAGGAAACACCGACGCTTAACCAAAACAAAGTTATACAACATTTTTAAACAAAACCGTTAAAAAGTAACAATATTTATGTTAGAACAAACGAGATGTTATGATATAAAAGGGTGAAACCGATCAATGTGAATGTTTGGACGATAACCTACTAATTATCTGATAATTTAGAAGTCAAATGAACAATTTTGGTTAATCACTTTCATAGCAGCTGCAACAAAAGTATTAACCTAAAGGATAAAATAACATTACTTATTTAACATTCCTAATTTCAAAGATCTGTATTTTCTTTTCATAATCCATCTACTTTTCGTGACAAAAATGTCATTTTTGGTTATTCTGTTTATTAACTTCTTCAATAATCAGAATTTTGGACCAAATACTCAGACAAATAATTATCTAATTATAACAACTTCTAACAGCGGAAGCACGTCCAACACTACTTTCTATAACCCATTTTTTTATCTCAAGCTCTCAGCTGATTATTTAATTTTGATGTTTCAATATCACATAATCACTTTCAGAACACACATCCAAACACCCGATTTCAATACTATAGAATAAAGGGTTATTACATATTTATTCAGGATTCATTAACCCAATTATTATAAAAGTGATCTAAAAATTATAAAATCTTTTATTAAAAAAAATGAAAAAAGGGCATATGAGATCATACCTTGTGTTCATGTATGATTGATCTTCCTCAATCAAATTGTCCCCATGCCTCTGCAATGGCCTTTGTACTGAGGTAGACCATGGGCTTGTTGAAGGTAACTCATCTGAAAAGTATCTTCTTCTTACCAACTGAAAAAGTTAGTTGCACAAATTTAGATCATTGACTAAGTTGACCGAACCAAATGGAGAAAAGAATATGCGTACCATGCGGAAAAACTTCATCACGGACTCCTTATCATATCTTGCTTCTTTTGCAGCCTGAACATTTTTTTAGGGTAAATGGGAGAAAAACAACAATGAATTACAGTAAAAAAATGCTACTGATTATTGGAAACAATCATAAGATCCATTTTTTTCTAAATTAGTCAGGGGGTTTGTTTACTATTTTCACATAAAGGTGGTAATTTCAACTCGTTAATTTATGATTGCGGGTTATGTTTTATCTCTAAAGCGGCAAAACCAACACATTTTTCCACTTCTACTTTCACATTAACAAAATACTAACCAGATTTTAGTTAAATCAAAATCAAACATGCTCTAACGATCAGAACATTGGAAAATGGACAAATATCATGACAGTAATACTTGATATGCTTAATGTAAATTCATACCGCCATAAGTCCACCACTTCCAGGAAAACTGTCAATCAAAGGAAGTTCCTCACTGGATGAAAGCAAACCCTGTTTTTCAACCCATTGGCGTGCCATATCAACAAGATTGCCACTGCTACCTCTTGTGCCCTCTTTGGCAGCTATATCTGCTTTGTTACCAATCACAAGAAATGGTACAGGAAGGCCACCTGGACCGCCATTTGCTAAAGGGGCCGAGAACGTTCCAGTTGCTGCAATCTCTGCAGCCCATTTCTTCAAACTTGTTTTTGTCCTTCTTTGAGAGAGATCATGTATAAAGATAACACCTGCACGCGTATTCAACCAAAAGATAATAATAGCAAGTTAAAGTTGGAGGTGCAAACGCAATGGAACTAGAGGTGCAAGTGAGCCGAGCTACTCGAGCTCGACTTGTTTAAAGCCGGTCTCGAGCCGAGCCTGATGAGCTCAAGTCGAGTTGGAACTTAACCTGGAGCTTTTTAAATGTACAAGCTTGAGCCCGAGCTTCATAAGATGAGCTCGATTTGGCTCGTGAGTTTATCAGTTAGATATAAAAAATATATTTAGAAATATAACTATAAGTAATTATTACATAATAAACATTACCGTACGTAATTACATAATAAAGTAATATGTAATTATAACAATACAGAAATTATAAAATTATATATGTAGTTAATTCAAATATATGTAGAATGTAGCTATGTAGATGCATATAATTACTAAATAATGAATACACACACACACATATATATTATTATAATAATAATGAGTCGAGCCCAATCCTATAAAATTACCCACGAGCCAGAACTCGAGCTGTACACATAGGGCTTGGAACGAGCCGAGCTAGAGCCTAGTCGAACTTGGGCTCGGCTCAAATTGTTTACAATTTTACACATCTAAATGGAACATGATACCCATAGAACTCAAATTATAAATTTTACTGAAAATAAAGGAAAAACTAAAGAAAAACAAAACTCAGTCGGATTTCAAGAGGCAGCCTAAATTCAATCATAATTCAATAATCAAATCAACACCCTGACTTCTCCCCGTCCCTGTTTATGAAGTTGCTAGCACAACGGAAATAATATCATTACCTGTTTATGAATATTCTACCATAAAAGTATTTTGATTGTGGAAAAATTCATTGCTTATTTCTATTTAACCCTAAATAGTGCAAGTCTAACAAATCCATGCTAAGAATAGATTTCGGCCCATATACAGATTTCACATTGTAACCAAGCAAAGAGTCAAATTTACAAGCAATGTTACTTTTCATCAAAAATAGGAGAATCATTCTCAATGAAACATACTAAGGGTGTGTTTTCATGTGTTGCTACAATAATTATTGCAACTTGGAATTGCAATAATGGGTTACCTAGTGTTAGGTTATGATTATAGTTTTGTGTATTTTTAGGGACAAGATCATAAAGACATGTAGAAGCAGATATGGGGTCGGTGCAAGGAAACTATTTATTGATAATATATGAAAAGATCATGTATGACTTCCTTCCACAACCCTTGCAAACCCGAATCTGGGTAAACCCAAGTCTAACAAATATGATCCGAATGTCCAATATATTAGTATATTACTGATCATACTTATGCAGCAAATCAATTCAAATCAATCAGCAAAATACATATTTGTTTTATCATTATTTGCCAATTTTTTTTACTAGATTAGGATCTATAAGATGCTTTGTAGGCTAAAAGTCTGTAGTTTTGATGTAATTCAGGTTGCTACTTGCTAGTTAGCTTGTATCTGGAGTATATATCGAGGAATTTTCTCCAAATATAAGACGGATCTTTTTCCCAAAAATCTCTCAAGTTTTTCACCACAAATACAGAACTTACCACCTAAACAGAGCAAAGTAGATCATAATCAAGTTATCATATTCTTTAAAATGCAAGTTTCCATAACTTCTTTTATTATTATTATTTTTTTGCTTTGAATTTTCAAGCAAGCTTGAAATTGGAGCAAATGATAAGTTTGAATACATACCATTTATTTGAGAATAAAAGATGGAACGACAATCTGTATAACGTTCATGCCCAGATACATCCCAAAGTTCAATGAAGAATTCCCGTTCTTTGTCACCTTTCATGCTATCTGAAGAGCTACTAGGACTTCCATAAGTAAAATGCTGCATACAAATAACAAAGAGTTACTTCATCAATATAATATTTCCTTTGGTGCAAGCTATCTACGGATGTAAATTGATTTGTTGCAGACCTTCACATCTACTGTACATCCAATTGTTTGAGGAGGATGCTTTATTGTTGTACCTTTCACAATCAGATTAACAAGAGAAGTTTTCCCCACACCTATACATGCACAGCAATACATTTTAAACAATATAAAAGACCTTAAAAAAGAAAGAACAAGAACGATAGAAAAAACCAACATAGATGAAATTGAGCTACAGAACATATAGATTTCATATGTTTTATGGCATGCACTACTTATAACAATTTCCTTAATTTATTTGACTTTTGTATTTAAATTCAAAAATATTGTAGTGGCTTAGTACTTAGTAAACATCAGATCTTAATGAGCTTCCCCGGTACATGTCATTTAGAGAAGTAATTGCATCAAAGTAAACCAATGAAAAAAAGGGGGATGCAACCAAATACTCTAAAAATTCCAGAAACAAGGTAAAAAAAAAGCATCAGTCCGTAAGGCTTTTAACTAATGCTAACATCAACCCTCTTTAGATATAATAAACATCAAGACATTCTTGAAGTTCAAAATCCATCACAAGGAGATAAATATCAAACTATAAATTGAACACAATGCCTAAAAATAGAACATCTCTCAAAACCTATAAACTACAAAAGATGGTATGTAATATGCTCTTCAATACATAGCACACTCAATGCAAGAACCAACAAAAACTATCCAAAAGCTATTGGAGACCCCATGATTTTATCACATAACTACATAAGCACCATAGTGAATAGTGATAAGATCTTAATTCTAGGATTAAGAGTAATCGAAGAATTAGAAGCAATTCATCCAGAATCTCTAAGAATTAGAACAGAGATTGAAGATAGAGTGCAAATGGGTTTTATTCATATGAACTAATAGAAGAGAATTAGAGAATAGGAACATGGATGTTTTACAATTTCAAGACTAACTAATACAAGTGAGAGCTAATTTCTTTTATAGACAAATAGTAGGAAGTTGTTAGCCTGTGCAGGTGACGTAACTTCCTAAATGGCACATAACAATCCATCCCCCTTCGAACGGATTCTTGTCCTCAAGAATCCAAACATTCTCTCATCGATCCTATCTTGATCAAAAGATTCGTCAACGGTTTTGATTGGTGAAGTGGATGAACAAAAACTGAAAAATATTGCTGCATAGCTGGCTCAAATTCGACAAATTCATTCCCATAATCTCTTTTGATTCTTGCTGATTTAAATCCTTGAGTTGAAAATTTTTGGCACCCAGATTTACATCAATGCTTTGACTAGCCTTGGAATCTTTCAAATCAACAAACTCACCTTTCATAGTTTCATGTTAGTTTTGATATCTATTTGGATGTAAGATCTAACCACACCATCACCATTATCTTTTCTGTTCATTGCACAAGTTTCATTTGTTGTTTGAATGTCAAAATTACCATCAGACATTTCATCAAACACCTGGTGTGCATCCTTTACATTCCTTGTGTTTTCCTGGATTTCCACTTTTGGCTCCTCCATTACTACTTCAGTAGCATTTTTCAACATAGATTCATCAAGAAAGGAGGAATTTGGGGTACAAGAATGGCGTGTGTGAAATATGATTTTCTCAAAGTCATCACCTAATACTGTTGATGTTGTATGGGAAGGAGAGGAAGATTTAGGCCATTACCTGAGTTTCTTCTTGACATATTTTGCATCTTGTCTATCATGAACTGTTGCTGATCTTATATTACTTTGACCTTGTTAGTGATTTCATCCAACTTCATCTTGAGATCTCTCATTGATTCTTGAATTGCAGAAGTAACAATGGATGTTAATGAAGAAGTGACAATGGATGTTATGTCTTGTTTGAAGGTTTCTTCCATGATTGCTGTTCTTGTATTTGCCATGATCGAATCTTGCTGAAAAAATTGGTTAGAATCAAATGCTCTAGTACCAATTGATATGATCTTAATAGGATTAAGAGTAATAGAAGAATTAGAAGCAATTCATCCATAATCTCCAAGAATTAGAACAGAGATTGAAGATAGAGTGCAAATGGGTTTTATTCATTACAAAATAACTGTTCTGGCATTTTTTGTGATTCATGTTCACTTGGAAAATCTTCTAAACTACATTTGTTACCTTTTATTTATAAAAGTTCTCATATTTTGGATTTAGTTTTATGTGATATATGGGGCCTGCGCTTGTTACCTCCTTTGATGGTCACAATTATTTTCTGCTATGTGTTGATCACTATTCTCGCTTTATGTGGATTTTTCCTCTAAAATTAAAATATGATGTCTTTAATATTAATATTTTAAAGCGATTTCTGGCAATGGTTGAACGACAATTTCATACCATCCTTAAATCTGTAAGGGAGGAGAGTTTCGGAATCTCTCTCATTTTTCTCTCCTCTCGGCATCACTCACCGTCTTTCTTGTCCTCATACCAGCGAACAAAATGGCTTTGTTGAATGTCGACATCTACATGTGGTTGAAACTGGTCTTACTTTACTTGCTCAATCTCGTGTTCCACAACGTTTCTGGCATTTTGCCTTTGACGCAGCAAGGAAGGGCTTCAGCTAGGAGCGTTTTCAGCTAAGAAGTGGAATGATCATCAGAAGGAGATGAGATCTTCCATTCATCTCGATTTTGGTTTTTCCGTTGGGGTCCTTGCTCCGGATGTTGTTCGTACGGTGCCTGAGAACTGAAATGCCTAAAGACGGTGCTCAAGTCAGAAATGCGATCTTCGCCGCGGATGGTAGGAATAAGATAAAGGAGGACTTTTTTGTCTACCTTATTAATCGCATGCCATCTAGAACAAACTCCAACACCTCACCATTTGAATATGTGTTTCATCGTCAACCCGATTTTTCTTTTCTTTGTGTCTTTGGTTGTCGATGCTATCCTCATTTCCGTCCATATAGCAAACACAAAATGGATTTTCGTTCTGCTCCTTTTGTGTTTCTGGGGTACAGCACCGCCCATCATGGCTACCGGTGCTATGATCCACAATCTGACCGCATCTATGTTGCCCGTCATGTTCGATTTCGTGAACACTCCTTTTCTTTTCGGGAACCTCCCTCTTCTACTCCCACACCTACTACTCCTTCCAACCCCTACGTCTCTACCTACCCATCTCCTGTTCCATCATCTGACCCACATGACCAGACACCTACAACTACTGATTTACCTACGGCCTAACCACATGATCCACCCCCTGCCACCAACTCTCCGATCTACCTACGGCCCAATCACCTCTCTTACACACCTATCACCGTCGACCCAAAGTCAACTCTGGTACTCGTCCACCCAATCTTTGCCCAAACCCCAAACAATCCAAACCCTACAATGCCACCTCATATTCTACCCAGTCTCACTCAGACACTGAACCCACAACCTTTACCATTGCTAACAAGGATCCTTGCTGGCGTAATGCCATGGCTGAAGAATATTCCGCGCTTCTCTGAGGAATGGCACTTGGTCTCTAGTTCTACGTGTCCCGAATTCCAATGTGGTTGATTGCAAGTAGGTTTACAAATTATTAAAACGAGACCAATAAGGGGCAGGTACAAGGCACAAGACACGATTGGTTGCCAAAGGCTTTCGACAGTAACCGGGCATTGACTATCAAGAAACATTTAGTCCTGTAGTAAAATCAACAACCATCCGTGTGGTTCTCTCTTTGGCTGTCACTCAGAAGTGGTCTCTTCGACAACAGGATGTGCAAAATGCCTTCTTACATGGTAACCTCACTGAGACTGTTTACTTACAACAACCCCCCTGGGTTTGTTGACCCAGCAAAACCAGATCATGTTTGCCTGCTTCAAATCCCTGTATGGATTAAAACAGGCCCCTCGAGCATGGTTTCATCGGCTGTCTACGCTTCTACGGCTATTCATTCTCTTGGTTTTCAGGGTTCTAAAATGGATCTCTCATTGTTTATTTATTCTCACGGAGGCACTCTTTTGTATATGTTGGTCTATGTCGATGACATTATTTTGAAGGGAAACAACCCCCAAGCTATTGAAAAAGTGGTCAAGAGTCTAAATCAATCCTTTGCTGTAAAGGATATGGGCTCCCTATCTTATTTTCTTGGTATTGAGGTTACCACCAAGGGTTCAGATATAGTTTTATCTCAAAGAAAATATATACTTGAACTTTTACAACAAGCAGGTTTGTCCAAGGCTAAGCCGGTTGCCTCTCCAATGGCCACTAATGCGATCCTTGCTCTATGTGATAGTGCTACATCTGATAATCCTGTCCGGTATCGCCAGGTTGTGGGTGCCCTCCGGTATGTCACATTGTCATGGCCAGACATTACATTTGTGGTCAACAAAGTTTGTTAATTTATGCATTCACCTACCGAAAATCATTGGTCAACAGTTAAAAGAATCCTTCATTACTTGCGGGTACTGTTGACTATGGTTTATGACTCATGCATGCTTCCAACAACACCCTTCATGCTTATACTGATTCAGCCTACAACTCTCTCACGGGTTTCTCTGATGCTAAACTGGGTTGGTTGCCTAGACAACCATCGATCCACGGGGGGATATGCTATATATCTAGGTTCAAACCTAGTCTCATGGTCTACACGTAAACAAAAGGCAGTCTCTTGGTCGTCAACAGAAGCTGAATACAAGGCCCTTGCTAATACTTTGCAAAACTTACATGGTTTCAAGACCTTCTTTGTGAGCTCCGTGTTCCGGTTAAGTCAGTTCCACCTTGTGGTGTGATAATCTTGGCGCCACGTATCTATCAGCAAACCCTGTCTTTCATGCACGTATAAAGCATATAGAAGTTGATTTTCATTTTGTTCATGAAAGAGTAGCACAAAGTCAGCTTTCGGTTCAATTCATAACCACTGATGATCAGATTGCAGTGTGTTCACCAAGCCGCTGTCTTCGCAACGGTTTCTTCTATTACGGTCCAAGCTACAGGTCGTTCCCCAGCCTTAGCTTGAGGGGAATATTAGACATTTAGTATGTATTTTATATATTAATATATTAGAGGAATTAGAGTGTAATTATCTCTTCTATATATTCTCCTATTGTAATCGAGATCATCACAATAATACATTCCAATACGATTACTGATTACCAAGTTTAACTGAGAATAGGAACATGGATGTTTACAATTTCAAGATTAACCAATACAAGTGAGAGCTAATCTCTTTTATAGACAAATAGTTGGAAGTTGTTAACTTGTGCAGGTCACGTAACTTCCTAAATGGCACATAAGTACATAACATAATTCAACCTAAACATCGTTTGCAATCTGGATATATATATCATAGAAAACAATTTTGATGGAAGCAGGCTCTCAATTGCTTATTATTCTCTTAACCTATCCTTCTTACATGCCACGCAAAGAAATAAATATGTATCAGTCTTGGTTCATGGATAAGCAGTATGGCAATTACATATAGCTAAATAACATACTAGAGATAATGAATATCAAATTACCTAGCAAAAACCTGCAATATAAAAGGCCTTCAATTATCAAGAGCAAACTGCAGTAATCTAGCCATTATGGACCAAACCAAGTAACACTACAAATCTGAACCTAGCATTAGCAAGTATGGATTGACAGTCAACTTTAGTTAACCGAGATTAGCATGACTTCTCTATCATCTGATTTTGCGCAAGCTCTAATATTGCATCCTGCTGGGCTTGGGCTTGGGCATGAGACAGGAGTTCTTAGCAGCATTTCACATTTGGATTAATGGCCATTCTGGAGTCATCATCATTGAACAGTCTTGGTCCTTGTAGTTGTTTTTGTTAATAAATCGAGAAATTCCTTCTGTACCTATATAGTATCTCTATATGCTGTGAAGATGTTAATGAATTTCTTAGGAGGATATTCAGTATGGAAACAAACATTACCAAAGTAAGTACATTCTGTCCTGCTTTGTAGCTATTATAGCAACATTCTGTAAGATGGATGAGGATCCTCATGTCTATGAAACCATTTGCTTTTAATATTGAATTATTAATAGTGAAAAAGGGAAGGAAACCATCTTGCTTTTGTTGACTGTGGCCTTTGTTTCTTTGGAAAAAATGCATTCACCTAGCCACCTAGGTGATACTTTATTCTTTCAAAATGAAAATTTATATTTCAACGCTTTACGAAAAACTCGTTTCGTTTGTTGTTAGTAACTTAAAAGCTTTACTGTTACAGCATTCAGTTATTAGTGGGTTATAGACTTTGATCAAGAATGAATCTGCAACAAGCTGCGGCACCTAAATCCTCTGCAAATGGATTCAGCCGCAGGATAGTGGATAATAGATCTCAGGCGGGTCAGTCAAACTTCAACTAAATGAGCACGACAGAATTTTTCTGGTTCAGTTGTCTAATTACTTTCATGCTCTTCATTTCTAACTTTTGTTTGCTCAGATTTACCAACAGGAGAGAAAGGGGGAGTAGATAGCCCATCACGTGAGCGACTTATTTATTTAACAGCATGTCTTATTGGACATCAGGTGGAGGTCCAGGTCACTGATGGATCTGTCTTTTCTGGAATATTTCATGCCACAAATGCAGAGAATGATTTTGGTATATTCTTAAATGTTTGATTAGTGAATATGCATGATAAGTATCAACCTCCACATTTGGAATTGGTTTTTTATTTTACCATTTTGGTTATCCTTTTCAGGAATAATCTTGAAGATGGCCTGCGTGACAAAGGCTGGTTCTTCTCATGAACAGATAAGTATTTCAGATGTTAACAAGGCTCCTTCTAAAACTTTAATCATACCATCAAAAGACCTTGTGCAGATTGTAGCAAAGGTTTGTTTCTGTTTCTTATAACTCCATGTTCATTTAGTAGGTAACCATCTTGTGTTATGTTAATCCAGAATATTTAACTCGTAGAGATGCTTAAAACAATATACGTAGGGTTATAGGATCAGAATGCAGTTGGCTGTTTGCTTATGAACTGATGTGTTCTTATTTTGTGATTAATCATATGGGCAGAATGTACCTATAACCAGGGATGGATTGATGAATGAGTTTCAGCATGAAAAACAGCAAGACATTATGACAGACTCTTCGATTTCTCGTTCTCGGCATGTTGAGTTGGAAAGAGAGCTGGAACCGTGGGTCCCTGATGATGATAGTTTAGATTGTCCTGAGCTGGACAATACATTTGATCGTCATTGGAATAGGTAAGACTTCTTTATTACACAAATGCGTGCACACACACATATATATGCATGTATGTATATATGTGTGTGTGACATAATTATATACTTATATGTGTGTATTTATATGTATGTGTATGACACTGTGAATGTACGCATATACTTGGTTTAAAAAAGCACGCTTAAGCGCTAAGCAGTGAAGTGATGAGGGTTAGCGCTTAAGCTGTATGAAAGCACTATGATTACATAAACCGAGAAAAAGCGCCCACTTCGGTGAAGTGCTAAGTAGCGCTTAATAGTGATTAAGGTAGTCGATTGTTTGGTTTGGGTTTTTAGCGTGATTTAAGTTATTAGCAGCTAGTTTCTATACGATGAGCTTAGGTTAGGTAATGAAGAGTCATCATCCAAGTGAAGCGGTAAAAATGTCGTTCAAAAAAAAAAGTGAAGTGGTAAAAAGACTAAAAGTCGACTTTTGAATCATTAATCATCATCTTCCTTCTTGCATTCACGAAACAAAGAAGTTCTCCATTTCTCCTGTTCATGGCTTCACGCCAAGGCCATGAAGTTGATTCATTAAAACAACTCGCTTTGAGATTGATATGCTCATATGTATTATGCAATATAGACTATTTTTGGTAATTGGTATCATGGTATGGTTAATAGTATATACTGTATAAGTATTTAACTATTTGTAACTTATAAGTTAATTGAGAAATATATTTTGGTGTTTAAGTACTTTTGAATTTTGAATATATGCATTGACACTTTGGTGTTTTAGTATTTATAAGGTAGTATAGGATATATGTAGAAGTTAGGTAATTTATAAGTATTATGTGTTTATTTTTATTGTGAATTTCGAGTGCTTCGTTTGCTTAAAGCGAGTGCTTTCGTTTAGCGTTTTTGCTTTCAGGACCCTTGGCACTTTGGGGCCCTTTACGCCTTTTAAAACCAAGTGTATATATGTGTGTGGGACATAGTTATATATCAATATGTGTGTGCGTATGACATAATTATGTGTGTGTGTCTCTCTCTCTCTCTATATATATATATATGTGAGAGGGTTTAAACGAAAACTGTTTTTCGTGCAATAACCAATCTTGGCCCTTGATTAAAACAAAATCAATGGCTAAGAATTCTAATGGCTCATTAATGGACTCATTAATGAGGCGTATTTTGGAAAAATTAAACTAATCTAATAATGACGCAATTCACGGTTGGGTAAATATATAAATGACCAAAATATCTCTATTAATGAGTCATTAATGATGTTACAAACAATTCTCGCATTAAGACCGGTTCTCATCATCCTCCACCCGTTTACCTCCACCGCCAGCCACCACTGCGGCTTCTGTTGATTAACGCCGCTGCCTTGATTAAGTTCCATTAACACCGATGATCGCCTAACTCGACCCATATCTGAGCTTTAATAAATGCTTCACTCTACCCAAATCTGAACCCATGAACACCAATATGCTATTTATCACCATGAACACCGGTGTACTCATGGCGAACGGCGTCTCACCCTTTAGCATCGCCAGGTCTCACTCTCTTTCTGTCTCGTTCTCTCTTCTAGTTCCAACGATCATAGCCGCCACTTTTCGGCGACTAAATCTTGAGCTCAAGATCTTTGGACCTAAACAACCAATTTTTTTGGAAGCCTTTAACCTCTGGATGATTCGATCGGTGACCATCACATTATAACGAAATTTACAGGACCTCTGCACGGTTCAACGAAGACCACGGAACCAAGCATATACGTACCTTTTAGGATATAATGTATTCATAAATAAATTGCAAAATTGACGAACTCGATGGACCTTGGTGTTATGTGGGGGGGGGGTGGGGTGCATCGTACGACAAGACATTGAAAGTGAGTGGGAGGTGGTGTGTTTGAATAGGCGAGAGATAGCAGAATAGCACTATAGGACAAATACAAAAAGAAGCATGTGTAAGGTGTATTTCTAACTTTTAATTTCTTTGAGACTTTTGGTTTGCCAAGTATAGGTAGATGTAAGAGAGCATCTACTTTTTTATGTTTTTCTTTTTATCTAGAAAAAGTTGTATCAAATATTGATTATGATTCTATCTCACTATTTTTATTGCTTTGCATTCGGTTGATGGTTGTCATATGGTTCGATTTGGTGTTTAGTCTAGTGTTCGATCCGATTTCGCCACCTAATAATTGTTTCTTCTCGGTAGATATGCTAAAACTTGAATTTAGTGATAACAATGATGTGTAATTTGCTAGCTTTTAAAATATCGAGAAAATCCTTTTAATTTTAGGTATCAAATTGAATTTAAACACTTGGGAAAATATCCAAGAGGTGATTGGAATCGATGAAAAATATGACCGCAATCATTTTATCTAAAAATGAATTAAGATGCACATCTACATATGCTCATGCACATCTAGGTGCACATGTGCACTTATCTGACGTAGTGCTGAAATAAAACCCAACAAATACGAATTTTTTTGTGGAAAAATATAGCAAGATCAGTGTCAAATTAAAGAGCATTAAATTCTCGTTTTTTTGGGATAATTTTTGTATATTATCACCTTTGCATTTGGTAGATATTTTAGTTTTAAGAAAGTGGGGGTAAATGTCAAAAAGTCCAAATTGCCCTATTTCTACTCACAAACATTACCTCAAGGCCTCAACTAATGTTTTGTTCAAATAGCCCCTATTATTATGGACCGTTGATCTTGAAGATCAACTGTTATTATCGGTTCTCGTGGTTTTCACAATAAGAACAGTTCTCAAGTGAACCCTTCCCTATATAGACTATATATATGTATGTATGTGTATGTAATGTGTCTGAATCTCAGCTGGTGCCATTAACCTGAAGGAAGAAACCTTTCTTGTGCAATATAAAATCAAAGGCAGTCATATCATAGAACATCTAACGGATAATCTTGCTGTACTTTATGTAAAGAAGCACTAGTGGGCCTTGGAAAGGGATTTCAAGCATTTCTATGGAAATCAGTAGTCATTATTGTAGAAATTCTTGTTCTCTTTCTCAAATGTTTAATCTCTTTCATATTTTTTCAAAATTTCACCTAATTGTCAATTAAATAGGGGCTGGGATCAATTTGAAACAAATGAAGCATTATTTGGAGTAACGAGTACATTTGACGAGGAACTTTACACAACAAAACTCGATAGAGGTCCTCTGATGAGAGAGAGAGAAAAGGAGGCTATAAGAATAGCTAGAGAAATTGAGGGAGAGGATACCCACGATCCTCATTTAGCTGAGGTAAATGTTTTGCTTCTTGTTTTCCATCCATGTCGATATTGCTATTAGCCATTAGGGGTGTTCATCAGGATCAAAGCAGCCGAAAAATTAAGAATAGTGGGACTGAGGACCAGACCTATTAAAAACGGTTTGGTCTCAAAAGGACCACAAATCGGACACAAACTTGGTTTTTTGAAGTTCTGAGAATTTATATGTATAAATATGAAACACCGATTTTTCTCTTGTGAATAATAAAATGAATATTGAAAAACACAGTTCTGGATCAGAGCAGGATCTAACCGAGAACCAAAATTTAAAAATCTCCCAAAACAAGAACTTAATATTTAGCCCAGTCCTGGTTCAGTTCTGTTTTTTTGTTCCAGAGTCCAGACTGATATTACCAAACCTCAATTGCTATGCTTGTACAAACATCTGTCATAATTTCTTACAGCTGTACTTTCTCTATATCAGGAAAGGGGCATTCACTTTCATAGCGGCTTCGATCTTGATGAGGAAACTAAATATTCATCTGTTTTTCGTGGTGTTTATGATAGTGGTTATGATGAAAATGAGGACAATTGGGATTCAGAAAATATCGAAACCTTCATAAATGTTTCTAATTCCACCATGAACAACTCATTGATCGACAGTGAGAACAGGTTCTTGTTAATATGTTGAATTGTTTCGTTTTATGTACTCTACATCAGTTAGATCTCTTTTATCCAATTCTTCACCGATCAGCTTTATACTATCATTACTTACATTTTTTTTCGTTTCTAGTTAATGTTTCTCATCTATTGTCACAGGATTCAAGACAACCACAGTATCCAACAAAAGGTGGTAAGTCACCTCACCAAGGAGGATACTGGGAAGCACATGGTAGGCTAATCCCTTTTACCACTGACCTTTTAAGTAGTATCTATGTTCTTTGTATCCAACTATTAAACTTTTGTTTGGCAATTGCAGTTGTTCGGGCAAAATGAGACTGCAAAATCAGAGGGTTAGTGTTTCTAGTTTTCTCTTGTCAAGAAGAAAAGCAGAACTAAGAATAGATATGATCCTTGCACGTGTATGTTTGCATGGTGCTTTGTGAATTGTGAAATAGCACTGGTTCTCTCTAGTATCATATCTTTTAACTACCAAGTGTTCTTTTGCCAAATATCTGGTTTTGTATAACTTCAATTTTTTTGTTTCAATCATGTCCAGATATAAATAAGAAAGAGAGCTCTGAGAAAGGACTCTCAGCAGATGCTAGTGCATACGCGCCATCATCTAATAAGGCTCTGGAAACTTTGAGTTGTGCTGAAGTATCAGAAGGTGCAACCACTGTCAAGATACGTGAGCCTACACAACCTGCAAGTAGAACTGCTGCATCATCCACTTCAGAACATGGAAATGTCGCCTCAGCTGCAAGTGCTCGTGGATTATCTCCTACCTCCTCAATGAGTTCTCTGAATTCAGAAAAATCTACATTGAACCCCAATGCGAAGGTTGAACTTTTGTATTTCATTATCCTAGAGCTCTGTACACACTAGTTACTAGTTACTAACACACTGTCACACCCCCCATTTGCGGAATAAAAATAAAAAAGAAAAGAAAAGTGTGAAGTCAAATAGATAACTCTTGCTACTGCTGGTGGTACTACTGGAAATACTAGTAATAATAATGATAAGAAGGTGATGAAAATAATGTATTGTTGTAGTACATTGGTGCATTTGCTTGACATGAAGCACATTCAGTCCAAATCTTTTGAAATATTCATTACTAGTTAGCGTGTCAAATATGATTCTAAAGTTATGTTATTTCTTTTCTTTCTTTTGGGATTAATTTAGTTTAGTTATGCATCAGATATATGCTTCGGGTGACTTTCAACTTGTTTGAACTGCTTTCTTTACAGCCATCTTTTTTTTAAAGTTTAGCTTTAGCTGCTTGACCCTTCAGAGATAAAGCATAATCATAACGCCCCATTCATAGATAAATGGATCAATATTGGCACCTCTGTTCAGAAGCTCCCTTAAATTTTGAATGAACGGATTGAGCGCTTTGAAATATCCTTATCAATTGGTTGCTTAACCATTTTGTTTATCTCTTTGGTTTCAGGAATTTAGACTGAACCCAAATGCCAAGAGCTTTGTTCCATTGCAGACGCCTTTAAGGCCGACATCTCCTGTGTCTGATGGTTCATTCTACTACCCAAATGTAGCTCCAGTCTCACATATGCCTGTTGGTATTGGAGTAAGTTTTATGACCATAGCTGTTGGAATCAGTCTTGTTTTGTTATATTTTCTGCATAATCTGGCAAAATGGGCAGGCTGCCGTTGAGTAACAGCTCTAAAACTGGTAAATGGGTCGAAATTGACCTGATAGCGACAAACTATAATCCAAATTGATTCATATTCACATGCTGTAATTTGTAAATGAATAGAAACTACTCCCTCTAGTTTCTGCTTAAGTGTGTTGATTGCAAACTTATCCACTATTTAACTTGGAGGTTCTGCTGTTCATGTTGTTGATATATAAGTAAATTAATTTTGCAGATGGGAACATCATTTGCACCAAACCAGCCTGTTTTGTACGGTCCTCAGACGACTTCATATCAGTCACAGCAGCCATACTTCCAGGGAAACATGCCACAGGTATGATAATTGTTCCTTTTATAGCTTGTCGACTTTTTTTTAGTAATGTTTATATTGTGGAAATTATTTAGGGGACTATGTTTCTTTCAGTATGGTCAGCATATGCTTCTTGGTCAACCCCGGCAGATGGTCTACATGCCTGCTTATCCTCCGGTAAGAAAGTCAACCTTTTCCTCTTGGATTTTCAAAACATATGTTAGGCAAGGTTTTGAAAACCGGACCGGTCATCAAACCGGTTGTTCTATTGGTTATTGGTTCAATTGGTTGGATCGGTCGGACCATTTTAAAGAACAGGATGACTTTATAAATATTTAAAAGTAGAAAATGTAAAAAAACCTAGCCGCAAGTTGTCGTGAAATGGATTTGAGATGAAAATATTAGGGTAATAGTTTAACTGTAAATTGGTAATACTTTAAAAGTCAAAATGAGATTGGAATTGGCTACTGGGCCACGAAAACAAAAAGAAAAAAAAGAATAAAAACGGTTTAAAGCGGTTCAATACGGTCCGGTTTAGCGGTTCAACCTCGTTCACACTGGTCCAATACCCAGAGGCTTGATCGGTTTTTTGAACCAGTTCCGGTGCCGGTTCCTGGTTCAACCGGTTGAACCGGCCGGTCTGGTTCTGAAAACCATGATGTTAGGTTCATGGGTATTTTTCAGTCTTATAACTATAAATATGAAGAAACGCTTCAAAGAGGAATTTTCTCATTTCATAAATTCCCAGCAAGTTTATTTTACCAGACTAAGTTGATATTTGGGTGGCCTCTAAAAAGGTTCTAATAGTGGCTGTCCTTGATGAAAATTTTCTAGTACATGGGTGGCCTATGTATACATTATCCCCATAAAGTGATGATCCAATTTTTTTTGAATAACACAATTCAGGAGTTTGTAAATGTTTTGAGTATGTTCTGCTCACTTTTGAACTGCTTTCCACTTTTAGTAATTTTTTAATTCCATGTATTGACCCGTTTTCTTAGATGAGTGAAATTGCTCAATCTAGTAGTTGGTGCTTTAAGTTGGGGCCTCATGTTATACTATTCGTGGTTACAGGAAATGCCAAGAAGAGACTTTTAGCATATTACAAGACCTCCAGCTTTGTTAATTGTTGCCTTTTCTTGATATGCTGATGAACTATGATTGCTTGGAATGGTTTTTGCTCCGAGGATTCCAGCCATCAGCTTTTGAAAAGATGATTTGCAGAAGGGAGTCATACCCGTTTCAATGAAACAAATTTATATTGACCTTTGACGCTTTTGATCTTGCCATGGTCGATTGATGTTCTTGAAACGATGCGGGATCACATATTTTCTTTTCTGGGTGTTGTCTTTCTTTTAGACGGTGTTATTTTGGTAGATCACATGAAAAAGGCTTAGGGAATGTAGTTTATCACATCCTTGATGTTGCTTCGTACAATATAGGCTTGATGTTTATGAGCTGGGCTATAGTTCAAAAACATTTCAACTTGTGATGGTGTGTGTGCGCGCTTGCCTGTGCATGTGGGGTACATATGCTTTGACTTGTGATGGTTTACTTGGTGATTTATAACCTGCAGTTTCATTTGTACTAATCAAACCTTTTCAAATCCAACTTTATTATGTCTTAAAGATGCCCAAGTAAATCAATTTACTGAAAAGCTGAGTAGAAGTCATTGTTCTTCGGTTTATCAAAACCCTAATTTTTTTTTAATGACACATAATTTACATCTTATGCCTTTAAGAGGACTTGAACCTTCAATTTCTAAGAGACAGGACTCCTTAGTCATACTTGGTACTGCTAGACGAAAGGCCTTTTGGTTACCAAAACCCTAATGACATGAAGAACAAATGTAAGATCAATTCGTTAGGTGGATGACCGCTGGAAGCCTAAAGTAATCCATATAATTTCGTAGTATCAAATGCACACCTAAAGAAACTGGAATATCTCTTAAACGAATCAACAATGGAATTGACGAAAAGTCTATGGGTTTATATGTTAATACCACATTGAAGCCAAGAAGCTAGAGGAAAAAAAGAGGGTTTGGAGGAAACAAAAGAGGGTTTATAAACAAGTAGCTCTATGAGTTGCTATTTCATTGAGGTAAGAGGAGTGGGTGTCCTGTTTGGCGTGAAAGGTGGAAAATGTCAAGAGGGGCTACCGGGTATTTCGCACAACCCTCATCTACCCCTCCGAAACCTATCCCGCCTGGTTCACTACCCCTATGGCCCAATGAAAGATGGAATGCCTGTGAGTGTGTTATATTTTTTAAGTACAAAATGGTTTTTTTTTGGGGGGGGGGGGCGGTAA
>JAUEJL010044624.1:0-20901 GCA_032274825.1 Drosophyllum lusitanicum
CCGGCTTTGACCGCATCCGAGTAATGTGGCCGAGTAGCTCCGACTCGCCTCGGTAGGTGGCCGATTTCCGAGTACTCCCCGAGTACTCGGCCGCCTAGCCCGAATTTTACAACACTGGTCACAAGGTGCTTAGAGAGTATTATTAACGCACCAAAACCTCCTATAGATTATTATTGAAATAATATGATTATTTAATCATATTTAACGTTAATGGTCCATAAAAAGTAAAACTTTCCGGAGAAATGGTATTTCAGGTTACCCAATATGACTTAAGAACTAGTTGTTTTTTGTAATGTTATCCAACCTATTCATATTGCCACCTCTTAGGAATAGGAATTATGGGGCATTAGATTATAGGGGAGGATAACAATGAAAGTTGAGAAATTGCAGCTGTTTGCTTGGTTTATTGAAGGTTTTAAACTTTTTTTTTTTGTTATTATTTGCTGGTGAGTGCTCAGAACTTATGCAAGGACCAGATGAGCACACAATGCTTGGCATATTTTTTCTCCATTTTGTATAAGAATTGTTGATAGGATATCTGGATATGTAATATTAGTTTTCTGCTGCTCTTGTTCATTAGGTGAAATGTTTAGTATTGCCATGTCTTTTTTTAAACCAATTGTGCTTTAATATATCATATCTCGGGTGCGTAATGCTTTCAGAGACCAGTACAAACTCTTAGCGGGGGTCAGAAACAAAGGGTTGCAATTGCTGGTGCTTTGGTTGAAGAATGTAAAGTTTTGTTATTGGATGAACTCACAACATTCTTGGATGAAAGCGATCAGGTATGGGTTATTACTTTTCAAGTTAAGTTAACATGCGCGTGTGCCTTTGTTTCTTTCTCTTTTCTTTAAAAGTTGAGTTTTCTTTATGTACTTTTATTTTTAATTATGCATTAGCAAATTCAATTTTTTGATGACCACTTCTGTGTGGAAAGGAAAGAATAGGAAAGAACAAATAAAATAGTCATAGAAGATGATCAATATGGCGTCGACTTTTGGCTTACTACTTAACAATATTTTGGTAATTTTTAGTTAGACCATGAAGGCTGCTGTTTAGTAACGATTACATAATAAACTTCGAGCTAAATACTAGTTGCGTGTTTTCAACTCTTTGATGTATAATGGGGATACATTCTTAATTGACGTCAGGAAGTTGATGATTTGAAACTTTGAATAGCTATTAGGATGTAGAAAATATAATCATAGCAAAATGTTAGCTCCTCAAGGTCATCATATTGATTGTATTCTAAAATCTATTCATCCTTTGGAGTAGGAGTCAATCAGCTATTTGCTTTATCTGTTTTTCTTGCTTCGGTGAGATTAGAGGTGGCATGATGGATGGGCCGGGAGGGTATGGGTCAAAATGGGTCGGTACTTAGTTGGAGTTGAATTGAGCCAAACCGGGCTGGGTTTGCATGCAAATAATATTTGCTTATTCGTTTCTACTTGTTCTTAAAAAATTATTGCATGTATTATGGAAAAAAATACGAGTACAATAATAATGTAAAGCCTTGAATAATATGATTTAGGTGGTTGCATATATTAGGAGATAAGCTTTGGGTGACTTTGAACCCATTTGTCATGTTCCTATTGTTGCTAATTTCTTTGGTTTGACCTATTTATTTATTTTACCTGATTTAGATAATAGACTCATAGGCAACCTAAATCAACTCATTCATTCATAAGTGGGTGTTCAAACATTTTAATATCATATATTTATACATCTCTTGAGTGCTATAAGAATCCCATGTTGAGTAGGTTGGGGTTATTCGAGCAGTGAAGAACACACTGATTAGTTCTAAAGACGTGACAGCATTATGGGTAACACATCGACTAGAAGAACTGGAGTATGCAGACGGTGCTGTGTATATGGAAGATGGCCGAGTTGTGATGCATGGTGAAACATCCATCATAATGGATTCTATTGAAACTAGGAAAGCCTCTTATACCAATACTATTAATTCCTGAAGTGAAAACACTCATGCTTCATGTGTGTAACATAGTACATTCTACTCATTTTAAAACATGTTCTTTTATTATAAATTTTTTTGTATCACTTTCATTTTTAGTTGCCATACGTGTTTCAACTATGCTTGTTCAAGTTGTTTTTGGGTGAATAGGAGTGGATCTTGGTTATTTCAAACTGGTTATGGATGCACCTCCATCAGTGTATGTTTTAACTTTAGCAAAAATTGCTAAAATTTCTCATATTTGATATGCCTACTAATATATCTGCCAATGATATATCATGGACGGTAGAATGGTTCAAGGACGACGGGATGCTTCCCACCTATTGTCTCAAGTGCCACCACTCCGAAGTTGTACACATCATTTTTTTCGTTCACAATCTTGGTATAAGCAAGTTGTACATTACCAACGAATTGTTAGAAAATTTTCATTTGGTAATAGAGGTTAAAAGAATTTAAGCATCAGATTCTATACAAATACCTGGAGCAATGCTTCCTAAAGTTCATGCAATTACTGTTTGATTGGATGAATCGGGGTAAGGGTAATCTGGCTGCTCCTAAATTATCTATGAATCCCACCATTGCTGAGTTCAAGAGAATGTTGTTGCTTGATATATCTGGATGAAAAATGGGTGGCTTGCAATCATGATGCATGTATGCTAAAGCATGAGCTACCTGTTTGATAATGTTCACCTTTTTCATCTAATCCAACTTCAAAGCTAATTCATGGTCACTCAATGCGGAAAACATGCTCCTGTTTTCCATGTATTCGTATAGAAGGAAGTTGTAGCTGTTATGCAAACAGAACCCATACAGTCTCACGATGTTTTTGTGCCTTATGTTGGTTAACATTTGGGTCTCGTTTGTGAAACTCTGGTTCAATGCTGGTTGCTTTGCTTCAAATCCATGGAGTTTTTTCAAAGCAAATGTCTCTTATCGTTTGGAAGCTTTGCTTCATAAACACTGGCGTAGTATCGTAGCCACCGGTTCGTATGTAGTATTTAAGATCAAATATGGCAGTGATGAAGTCTTCATATGCAATTGTTCCAATCATAATTCAATACTGAGCAAACGTTTCCATGCTTTTCTAGTTATGGCTTGATTTTTATTTGGGAGTAGCCTTGTGATGACAATAACACATTACCAAGAGGAGGCAAGAAACAAATCTCAATCATGATATACACAGCAACATTAATGTTTTCAAAATAATATGATATTAGAGTACAGAAAGTATAAATTAGAAATAAATAAACCTTTTATTCTATATAAAATAGAGTTGTGTTCAATAAAGTTCATGTAAAAAATATAGTCTTAAAATTTTAATATTCAGTTACAGGTGATTCGGTATATAATCACATGTGATTTGTAAAAGCATCACACGTGAATTACGAAAATGTCACTCTGCTCAAAATTTTAAAATGTAATCTGGACCATTGATGTCGTTGATTCAAAGACTAAAATTAATCTCTTAGGATATGAATTAAGTATGATCTATATTGAAATTCTTCCTATATGATATGATACACGAATAGGATATTTAAAATTAAACATTAGCAACTAGATTATTTATTTTAAAAATGTTAAAAACAATTCTCGGTTTCTTTTATTAATAGTAAAATTACAACAGTTTTGCAAATTTTTAAGAAAATCAATGTAATTGAAAAGGTTGTGCTATATTCTCTTTAGAGGTAAGAGCATATGACTAAAATATTCGTATATGTGACAAAAAATTTGGAAATATTTATTAGGTGGAGTTAATAACAATCTTATATACAATTTTAATAATTAAAACTATCTGTAAATAAAAATATTTTTTGAAAATCAAGTCGATGCATATTTAATTAATAATTATAACCTCTCATATTAAATATTCTATCTTGATTTATATTATTGTAATTTATAAAACCAAAAAGATGAACATAATACGTAATTATTTATTTTTTTAATAAAATTTTAAAAACCTTATTTCGGTTAATCCGCTTACCCGCTTAAGAAAACTTAAACCATACACCTAGCCCTAAGACCATGAGTACTACTCCTTTCTCTCTTACCCGAAACCCATGTATATCCTATCCCAAACCAACCAAATCTTTTTTCTTCTCCTACTCTCTCTTACACACAAAAAAAAAAATCATCAGGTAAGGCTCGGGTTGGGAAACCCGAAGGAGGGAACCCAAAGAGGGGCATAGCGGCCATCTTAATTTCGAGACAAGTCATACACATGGCCTGATAGTGAAATCTTAATCGGGTTACCTGAATTACAAACCCGAATCCCAATTTACCTGAAAATGATTCGGGATGGTCGACGAGAAGTCACAAAATGTAGGCGTTGACTGTGAGGATCCGTTTATAAACCCTTCTCGTTGAAAAACAAATTACCTTGGACGTACGATGTGGACAACAAAAAGGTATTCTTCTAGGTTCAAGCCTTCCAAACTCCACCTAGCAGCCACATAAAATTGCAACTACAACTTCGGACCACTACATAACTCTTTAGAAACCTCAAATCACGTATCCACCGTACGTTAAGATTGAAGAGAATATTTCTTGAAGCAACTCACAAAATTTCAGGGTGATTCGAGGGTTAACGAATTCTTACGAATGATTTTCCCACGACTGCATAAATCTGACGAAAATAATTAAATTTACTCGAAACAAAAAAAATTCGTTTTTTTCTTGGCTTCTATCCGTCTTCAAACAATCAATGTCATTAACCAAGATAACGAGAGAAAATTCGGGTCGTTACATGCCATAAGCTTGTGTAACCCTTGCAATACCCCTGTAGATGCATCTCCAATATCTTACATTCACGTACGTGGCCTAATATTTCATATGCGGTCTAACAACACTGTCTCTTCATGCATGCAACCCCTGAGCGTATTTCTGATTTGAAGCGTATTCTTTGATATATAAAAGAAACTCTTGACACTGGGTTTTGTATCATGGCGTCACCTACTCAAAATATTACTGCATACTTCGACGACGCTTGGGGTGGATATATGCCTTGATTCTCGATGATCTACTTATGGGACTGTGCATCTCTCAATGCTAATGATTTCTTGGTCCTCTAAGCGTCAACATTTAATCTCTCCTTAAGTGCTAAAACCGAGTATCTAGGCATTGCAAACGCCGTTGCCGAAGCCAGTTGGTTGTGTAACTTATTACTCGAGCTTCATGTCCCGTGGTTTGGTAAAGGTCGATTGTTTATTGTGACAACATCTTCCATTGTTTATCTACCGAAGAACCCTATGCAACATCAACACTCTAAACACGTTATCATTGATATTCACTTCGTTCGAGAAAGGGTTTGAGGTGGCCATATATATTCATGTTTTATACTTGTATATGTGTCTGCTACTAATCAATACACTGACCAAGGGTCTCCCTTGCCATCTTTTCGAGAAGTTTTTCTCCACTTTAAGCGTTTGTCATGGTCCCGCTCCATCCACAGGGGACTATTAACCGATGTGTATATAGTTTGTATTTATCTTGTATTCTTCGTAGTTATCCTAATCCCTAATTAGAGGATTTTATGGTTTTGTCTTCTCCATATATATAGGTTTCTGCTATATATAAACATGCCCGGCCCTCTCATGTTTTTAGATTGTTTTATTGATAGCTTTTAAACCATTGGAAACGGTATGGTTCAGGTCGTGCTGAAACGTTTTTTTATCTGAAAATTTTACAAATTATAATGACTAATTATACTATATATTAATTGAAGAAGTAACATGACAATTTATCATGAGATTTTGAAGAATATTTTGATAAATTTACAATAAAATCATGAGATATCTAAATCTCATGAGATTTTGACGTACTATTACCCTTTTTGTTCTAATTTACATATCATGTTATATTATTATAAAATATAATTATCTTTTTTTAAAAGCAATATTATATTATTATTATAAAAAGCATATTTGTTCTTCTAATTTACATATCATGTTATATTATTATACAATATAATTATTTTTTAAAGCAATATTATATTATTATTATAAGAGTATATTATTTAAAATAATTTATTATCATTTACTTTTTAATTAGAAAAAATAAATTTTTTATATTCTTTTGAAATTAAAATTTTCAACTATTTATTTCTCAAATGAATTATTTTCTAATTTAGTTTTTTTGATTATTAATATTTATCTTCATCTAATTGTGACGTGCTATAAAAACATGATGATTGTCATTGAAGTTTATAAACTGATAAAGACCTATATGACCAACAAATAGTTTAGGTGGGAGATAAATTTAGAAAGAAAAGAATGACGATGAGAGAGAAGACATTTAATTGAAGGGATGCCTAGATGTACTTGCTATAATTAGTCTATTTTTTAAAATAATTAAAAAAATTAGATTCCAGATAAATTTAGAAGGAAAAAAATGATGATGAGAGAGAAGCCATTTCGTAGTAGTAATCATTATCATTAACGTCGAATTTATTCGATTTATCATTTATGTTTCGTAAAAAAGAGGTAGGTGGTTTTTGAGGGTTTTTTTTCATATTGTTATATGCTATTAAATTAAAAAAAACTTTGATATCTAAATTAGTAAATCTAATCGTCAAACTTTACTTAAATTATGTAAGTAGTAATTAACTTTTATTTTTAGATATAAACTAAGAAAAATACATTACTAAGTTTTCGTTTAAATTAATTCTAGAATAAAAAGAGAAATTATGTTTATTTAGAATTGATTCTTATTTAATTTTTTATAATAATTTGTTGGTTTTAATTTGTTCCCCTCACAATAAGTGAGGGCAATCAAATACTCATTAAATTATCAAATATGGTCATAATAATTATATTATTCTAATATTAATCCAACCAGTTTAAATACTCATGCAGTCATAATTATTTATGTAAAGTATTATTTCATATTTTTTTAGCTAAATATATGATTGTTTTATATAAACGAAAGAAAAACCAATCTGATATAGAATAATGAAAACCTCGTAAGTATCTTTACATTGACAACTATTTATAGATTATAATGTTACATAAGAAACCCTAATGGGCCCTAGTCTCTCTATACAATTGGGTTACGTCATCCTATACGGTATACAAAACCCTAATATGGCTTATTTCTAGTACTCCCTGGTAGCGAGAGCGGTAGAAGATCGGACGCTCACACTCGAGGGAAAATTACAATCAAAAGAGATCAAATACATAAGAAAAAGCAGAATACATGTAGAAAAGAACTCACTGCAGGCGACAATGTAGCGGCAACGGATTGGTGGCCAAAGTGGCGGCTCGAAGTGTGACGACAACGACAAGAACTACAACTAGAACGGTAGGAGCTACAACTATGGGAGTGGCAGAAAGAGGTGCACCGGCGGTGGGAGCTACGACTATAGAGGCATGAGTTACAACTATGGTGACGGTAAGAGGCGCGACGGCCACGACAATAAAAAGAAGACTAATCTACTTTTATTTATAATGCGTACCTGGGACAAAACGAGAGGGTAAAGAGAAAAAAGAAACTCATCACTCAAGGGGGAGAAGGGGTAGGAAAGCGGCGGTGGAAGGAAAAGAAAGAGAAGATATGATCCAAAAAAGCATACGGGTATTGTTAAAATTGGACTTTGAGAAGGCTTAAGATTTAGCCGATTGGGGTTACCTGGAAGACATTCCGAGAGAAATGGATTTTCGGGACAGATGGATTAGTTGGATTTCGTGTTGCCTAAATGTATCTTCTTTAGACCTTGCGTTATACCCTACCCGATTTCATCGGGTTCCATCGGGTAAGGAACACCAAAACGTGTTCATCGGGTAGCCATTTCGGGTAGCCTCACCAGGTTTATTTACTCGATGGAGAAGCATTAGCCATTAACCCCCTCCCCCCCCCACCCACCCACCTCCCTCTAACGTTTTTTTTTAAATTTGACCGTTTTCCTTTTCTTTTTTTTATAAATCACAATTTTCACCTATACATACATAACCTTTTTCATACCCAATTTTCATATTTATTTTCACATCTCTACTAAAATCCTCTATATATTCTCCTACCATTTACTCTCTATTTTAAAAAAATATATCTAAATAATTTTTTTATGGCTTCACCAAATGGATCATAATCATCAACTACGACTAACAGTTATTTCGACAGAAATAACAGGATTATGTTTGCAACTAATTTTTACATTTTTAGAATTTATGTAATTTAGTTATTATTATTAAAAGTTTAAATTTCTAGAACTTTATTTGTAATTTTTTATTTATATTTTAGTTATTAATGAGATAATTAAGTTTAATAATTTTGTTTATATAAACAAAAATAAAAAAAAGTGGGGAAAGTT
Organism: Drosophyllum lusitanicum; assembly: GCA_032274825.1. Lineage (NCBI taxonomy): Eukaryota > Viridiplantae > Streptophyta > Magnoliopsida > Caryophyllales > Drosophyllaceae > Drosophyllum > Drosophyllum lusitanicum. The sequence continues at coordinate 8,274 of JAUEJL010044624.1, forward strand.
TGGGGAAGAAAAGAGAAGGTATAACATTTAATTTGGGTAGGGAGAAGGAAATGAAAGAGGAATGGTGTTGCGTTGACTTGACATTGAGTAAGGGAAAGGAAAAGGAAAGGTATAACTCATGGCCTTATAAGTATTGGTAAATGGCTCCCCGACAAGACGTTTTGTGATGAAAAGGGGGGCTGAAACAGGTAGACTCATTGTCACCGTTTCTGTTTAATATTGTAGATGAAGGGTTAAATACGTACCTTGCCAATTAAAGGTAGAGAGATGAATCTTTTTGAAGGGATATCGGAGTTAACATTGTCGCATGTGCAATTCGTTGATGATACAATGTTAATAAATAAATAAAATGAATATAGAACAATTAAAAAATATGTGTCACTTATTGAGGGTTTTCTACCTCGTGTCGTGTCGGGTTTGAAACTAAATATCAATACGTGTGTGGTATTAATGTGGATAGTGATGTGTTAAATTAGATTGATGGATTGCTAGGATATATGCCAAGTTAGGATGCGAAATTCCATGCATGCATTTGGGGCTCCCAATTGGTGGTAATCCGAGGTCTAAAGTGTTTTGGGAGGGAGCCGGTGCGGAAGAGAATTAAGAGTAAGCTGGAGACGTGGAATTAAGACCAAATTCTTATCTAAAGCTAGCAGGATTACTCTTATTAAGTCCGTATTAAATAGCTTACCTTTACTCTATTTGTCGTTAATTGTTCAGGTTGTGGGGCCGGTGCAAGTATGGCGATTTTCAACTCGGAGTGAGCTGGGCGTGGATGGCAAATAAGAAGAAGATCGACGTCAAACATTTGGGGAGTTATTGATGTTGGTTGTGTTGCCAAAGTAGGTAATGGAGAAATGTTTGACTTTTGGAATGATAAATGGTGTGGTGAAGCTAGAGGGAGGGTGTTTTCCTAGAATCTTCACTCTAGCAATCGTGAAACATGGATGGCAAAGTAATTAAGCAGCTCTGGTGTATGGGAGAATAAGCATCACATAAAGCATTGTAAGTACTGTATTATTATTATACCAAACGACATGAAAACATTTTGGTTTTGTTTTCCTAAAAGTTGTATTAATTGTCCATTAAGTACGTCCTTTACTTTTGAAGTATTAGTAGGATATTATTTCTTATAAAAAAATTGTGGATATATTTCTGTTTGTGGTCAAAATATCTTTTAATGAAACACTCAAAACGAATAAACTAACAATGTTAAAAGATCATAATTAATACCTGAATTGTAGATAATTGCCTAACTAGATATATTTCAGTCATTTATTGCTTAACTAGATATAATTGCTTAACTAAATCCTCTAATGACATTGTGTATAGTTTTTTGAAAATTATAACAAGTCATGGATGCTCGATCGTGAAATTATGGACCAACATAAATTGTTTTTTCCTTCAAATCGATGGCAACGAAATTTGAGATAGAGGTTATTTAGTGTTATTAAGTATCGAATATTAGTAGGTAAAGATACAAATACTTGATTTTAAAATAAATATACCTGGACAACATACAAGTATTTTACTAGTTGGATACCGAGAAGAAATTTTTTTACAAAATTTAAAGTAATAAAAAACCGTTTACTACAAAATAATAAATCCAATTGTTTACTCAATTACCCCCAACCAAATCCATCTAATCAACCCCTTCTCCTTCCTAAGGCCATACGTACCGGTACTCCCGAAGGGCTTCGGGTGAGTATCGAGTGTCTCGGCTTCGGGCGGTAACATCAATATAACTGCTTTCGTGTTAGTCTTTGGTTTTCCCAACTTGACTTACCCATGGCTTTCCTTTCTTTTGTGTGTAAGAGAATAAGGGGGGAAAAATATTTGGGTTGTTTGAATTATGCTATATTTGAGTTTCGGGTAAAGAAAAACATAAAAAAATTGATGTGATACATTTAGGCAAGAAAGAGGGAAAAGATATATGCTAATCATTTCAAAATCTCACTGCTATTGCTACAGATGATTCCATAATTTCACCCACCTCTCTGTCTCTCTCACACACAAAAACACCTTCATCTTCCTCATCCACCCTCAAGCCTTGATACAAAACATCCACCCTTATGCCACCACCACCAGCTCCACTATCACACTGTCACCACCTCCTTCCACTATACCTTTCCACTATTCTCTCTCTCTCTCTCTCTCTCTCTCTCTCTTTCTCTCAATTGAACCCGCCTTCGTCCTCCTTGTTCACCCTCGAAGACTCAATGTCGTGGACCACCATGGAAACGCAGATTTCGTGTCTCTCCCACCCGACCCCTTTGATTATGTTGGTTTGTTGATTGCTTCATTTCGTCTCTCTACCATACCAGCGTCTCCGTACTTTCTCTCCCGCTGAATCCAATCTTCGATCAGATCACACAGACTGCACGACGCTTGATACGCACATGCTTTTTTCTTTTTTTAAATAAATAAAAATAGATTATGGATTTTCGGTAATTTATTTATTATATTCCTAAATTTATTTCACAATACATCATATATATAACGACTCCTCCTGGACATCGATCACACCTTTTATTCGCTGTTTGTGCATTTAACCCTTCTTTCTCAAGAATACCCTGACTGAAAGTAAGAGAGAGAAAGTAGCAAAATGGTGAAGTTTAACCTCTGTATCACAGCATCAATGGAGAACTTGACTAATCTCCAGCCTCAAGGACGCTGTGATTCTGCTGACTTTCCATACTATTTCAAGTATCTTTGATTTTCACGCACCTACTACAATATCATTCATGCATTAGTCTGTAGAAATTTTGATTTATATATCCATTTCTTGTCGATCTATATTTCTTCTTTGTGAGAAAAACGGTCATGGCAGACAAGACAGCGCGAGTCACCACCAAAATCGATAGTATACTTATCCGATTTTTCTTTCTTACGGTTGATTTCCAGGTTCATTTTTTATAATTTCAAGATCTTTCGTCCTAGTTGTTGTTGCATTGTTTGTGTTAAGTGTAAACATTTAATTTCTAGGTATGGGTAAACTGTATTTGATTACGTGTGTGCGTGTTTTTACGGAATTTTCATGTCCGTCAACTTTGTGCGTGTTTGTACCGTGTGTTCTTCATAATCATTGGCATCAAGCATCATGCAATCAAGAGGGTTTTAATTTTTAGTTAAGATTGAACCAGTGGAATTTCTTAATTTTAGGTGAAGTTGAATTGAAAAAACATTGGCATTTCTTAATTGGTCACTGTGGGTTCAATGACCGATTGGTCTCTGTGGTTCGATCTACACGTACCCTAACCTGATCATTGTTGAGTGTGACTCTTCTTTTGCAATAACAAACACTCTTTTTATTAAGACCACTTTAAGAAGAGAGTACACTTTTGAGAGACTACTACACATATCTTTTTTTGGATTTGTGTTTGACTCTTAGGTTAGTATGGAGCAAATGAGCTCCATGCCTATTTATAGGTGTTTTCCACCTCCTTATAGGAAGATTCTAGATCTTCCTACACATTAAATATATTTGTGATTATTCTAGAATACTCTACTACAATCTATACCTATTACAATCTTCTATATGTTTCTAGAATGTTCTACAGTATTCTAGATAAATCTAGGATGCTCCAGCGTCTTCCACGACCTTCTAGAATGTTCCATAACCTTCCAGGGTCTTCCATGACATTCTTGAATATTCTAGGGCATTCTAGAGTATTCTAGAACGTTCTAATTGGGCTAGTGACGATTCTTCAACAGCTTCAACTTCATTATTATCATCCTTGTCTTAGAAGAAAGGGAGTACTGCGACTTGATATTGCAAGCGGCTTATCTTTACCGTCTGTCTTGACCTTCAAAGAGGTAGAGAGATAGATAACTAAATAGAGATAAATCCTTTCATGATCGAGAGAAAGCTGTTTAGTTGGGTCAAGATTTCAAGAGGACCAAGACTACCACATTGTGTGAGCTCAAAGAAGAAGATTTATCACATGTTTTCTTCGACTGCGAAAAGGTACAACCACTGTGAAGGAAGCTGTTTAGCTGGGTCAAGATTCCATTCATGCATCTTAAATTCTTTCATGTCTTCGGTCCTTTGGGAACTCTACAAAAGGCCATCTACTTAAGAAGGCATTGTTAGGCTTAAGTTGTGTTTTCATTTGGGGGGTGTGGAAGTGGAGGAACAAAGCATTACATGTGGATATCTCGTTAGTCCAACAACCCTCTAGGTTATGATTCCAAAACAGATTAAAGAATATTGGCGGGTCAAGTTGGTCCTCTAACCCGTTGGAATGTTGTGGTAGGCTGTAAAATTATTATTTTTTGGTTTCTTTATTTTACTCTAGACCCCAACTCGGGGTCTACTAGGGCCTATTTTTGTTATCCCATAGCTCTGTAATTTATTTGCACAAAATAATAAAATCTTTTTGTCTTAAAAAAAAATTAATAGTGATAATCTTTATGGTTTTTTAAAGGTTAATCACCAATTAAGATTTCTGATTTCCACCGATTAATTTAATTAAAAGATATGATTAATGGTTCCTACAGTTTTCGATTGATTTAAGATTCAAACTTAGATATAACAATATATATATATTTAAAATTATTTAAACATATATAGTTTACGAGCTATGGGCCTATGGCGCTGTGCTAATAAACCAAAGCCACTTGATATGTGCTAGTAAATATAGTATTATTCAAAATCAATTGATTATGTGTGGAGTACATTATGATATTTATTAAGTATATTTCAAAGTTATTTTTTGTCTGATGTGAGACATTATTCAACACGTATCCGCACGTGTGGCATTCTTGTTTTTGCGCGCCTAACACGTGGATACTTATGGGTTACGTGGAGTTTGTGTAACTTTTGACTAACCACAAATGAACCTTGCTCTGATACCATGTAAGTTTATGAGATTCAAACTCAAAACCGATTGGTTATGAATGGAGTAGCCCAAGATATTTATTAAACACATTAAGAAGTCACTTTTTATCTAATGTAGGAAATTATTTAAACACTCATATCTTGTAGATTAAACATAGTTTTGCTTACTAGGTAATATTTGATTCTAAATTAAATTGTTTGGTTAGAAATTGACTTAATCAATTAAGTCATAAATAATTGTCTTACTTGGACAAATTTTGTTAACTAGTTTAATTTATTATAATTTTTCAAACAATAAATAATAATATTATTGTGTTCAGGTAATACATATTTTCTTAAAATAACACAAATTAGATATCTTGGTTTCCACTTTCTTTTGAGCCTAGTAGCTAATTATACATTTATACACAAGTATAATTAATTATATAAAATAGATAATATTAATTCAATATTTCTCATCTAAATTCCAATTATTTTTCATTTTAGGACCTGAAGGACCCTCTTCCCCTAAAACTTCATTTGGAACACCATTCACAACTTTCTCAAACACATCTTTTAGTTTCCCTGGCAAAACCCTCTTTACTTTCTCTATCTCCTTTGCCAAATCATAGGTTACCTTCGGACCCCATTTTCTAGTGTAGTTTAACCACGGTGGCTCCACCACAACCTTGCCGGTTAAATACTCCGCCGCGATCAACACCGCCCTCACACCTGTGTCCATCACTGCCTTCCCTTTAGCTGTATCGTTTCTTATCCCGTTCCTGCCGTTTCCTTGTAAAACAAGCCCGGGTTTTGAGTAAAACGCGTGACCGTTTAAGGAAGCATAGGCGACGGGTTTATTATCGTTTTCAAACTCGATTTGTGACGCGTCAAGCAATGTACCTCCACTATGTTCCGAAAAATATACATGTTTTAAACTCCCGTCGAAATTACTGATCCTTAATGTCAAATGCTCCCAGTCACCAACATGTTCCCCGATCTTACCTAGCGAAACGTTGATAAATTCCAGCTTTGCCCTTGCCGGCCCGTTGAACGGGTAAAATAACCATATGGCTATATCGGTAAATGTTGCACCAAACATGGGTTTTATGTGGAAATACGCGTTAGCGTTGTCTAGATCGCCTTTCTTGACTCTCTCTTTAGCCGAGTCATCAATGGGGAGGTCTAGCCAATATGTGTCATCATCCGAACCACCTTGAGGAAGGTTCGAACCATCCGGTTCAACTGGGGTAGGTTTAGTTTCTAGCCCTTTTTGGTACAATAAGGCTCCATTTTGGAAATACCAATTAACAGTAGAAGGAAGATATTGTTCATTTGGATGAAAATATATTATAGGTGAATAAGCTTGAATCAAAGCCTTAATTTGGGATATATTTGGCATGGCAAAGAAGCTACTTTTGGTATTTTTCAAGCAACAGGGTAGTAACATATCAGCTGAACCACTTTGGACTAGAAATGAACCTGTTGATACACCCATGGCTTGGATTCCCCTGTCTTTTGGTCTTGATTCATACACATTCAACCCATTAGGGTCAATCTCATCTCTTAACCCCCAAATCCAACTATTAAGTTCATTAACGTCTGTAAAATCTGATCGAACACATCGAACTTTTTCCAAAGATGGTTTTTCTGGGGAGGTCGTGATGATATAACCAACAGGTTTGTAGCCATCAGGAGGCGTGGGAAGCCAAACATAGCCGTTGTTGTCTTGTTTTATCTTTTGGGACTCGCTGTTCCAAACGAGGGTGTAATTGGTTGGCTTGGCAAGCAATGAAGGGTCATTTGCACCGGGCTTACCGACTAGAACCCACCCGAATAATGGCTTGTTGTTGCATTGGCTATAGTAACCAAGCACAAAGAAGCCCTCGGGTATTGAAGATGGTTCATAAAACGTTGCACCAGCGTTGTCTGGTCCACCCTCGTGGGTGGACCATATTTTGTTGAACGAAGATACTTGACACACTTCTAATCCTCCTAAGTCGATAATCCCCGTAGCAAAACCACCTCCTACGTTCATATTTGGAATACAAATTAGCAAGAAAATCTAGAGATTTTGATGTGATTAGTGACGAAATAAAGCAGGAAAAATATAGAGAAAAATTACCTTGAGGAAATTTGGGTTGTTGAGTAGATAATTTGAAAGTGGTTCGAATGGGCAAAGGTTGGTTTTTGTTCATGAAGATATTTGCTAATAAATTTAGGAGATTTCCCATTTCTCTTGAGGGCTGTACGTACGTGTGTTTCAAGACTTGATGCACCTTGTCGATCTTCCAACATAATAATAATTTTGTTGTTTATAGGAAGGAAAGATATTGTTGAGTTTAATACGCAAACAAGTGGCTCATTGTTAAGTTTCTATAAATAAAAATCAGAATATATAACTTTATCCAAACTGCTTTCTTTAAGTATCTGTTACAATTTAATAATACTTACAAACTTTATAAATATTAAAAGAGGCATGTATATATGTATGTGTGTGTCTATATATATATATATATATATTGAAAAGTTTATTTGAGAATCGTTTTTATTGCGAGTACCGCGAGAACCAATCTGAGTCGTCCAATTTTCCCTCCTTCAATGTCATCACCCACCCATAAATTCATCTCATTCACCTTGCCACGCTCAATCCTCCCACACTCTCCATCCATGAATTTCACTTACCAAATGAACGGCTAAGATTGGTTCTCGTGATACTCGCAATAAGATCGGTTCTCCAATGAACATTCCCCTCTCTCTCTATATAACAAAATGAGTTTAAAAATAATTAAGTTTGAGATATATATTACCATCAGAACTCATCATGAGTATTGTAATACTTACAAACACTTTAAAAATTAAATAAATGTTTGTAAATGTAATAATTTTTATCAGTAATAGCACATATTAGTTCCTAATTTCCTCGATCTTAAAAAGAATAACTTAGAATAAAAATATTACTTTTATGAAGTAATGTTAGTTTATTTTTGGTTGTGAAAGAGGTGCACGTGGTTGTTTCATAATAACAAAAAACTTGTGTACTTTATTGTCATAAATATATCAATTAATTAATCATTTGTTAATACACAAAAGATTAATCAATTTTATTAATGAAATAAAAGAAAAATATTATAAAAAGATAAAAAAGACAAGAAAAAGGAGAAGTGAATGGCGTGCAAGGTATCCATGAAAATAGTTATATAGCCGTCTAAGGCTTTCAACAAACCCCACTTTATATCCTTTGCTTTTCCTTTCGTTTTTCCCTATCCTCCGTTTATTTCATGCATGGTTTAATTCATACTTTCTCATAAAACAATCTCTTTATCTAAAAGCAGATATATAATTTTTTATATCTTACCTCTATCATACCCCGTTCATGCAAGATCGGGTACAGTTTTTGTTTAATTAAAGCTTTCTAATGTTTTGGTTTGAGTTTATGTCCATATCGATAATTTCACTAATTGTGATTAATTAGCTTCTAGTTTCAAATTGGATTTAGTTCACAAAAATGTATCTAACTTGTCACGTTTTGTTACTGTGTGTATATATTGAATTTTAAAAGTTTATATTGTGTGTATCAAACTTTTAATTTGTTGCAATATGTGTATTTTGGTTACATGAAAAAGATATGTAAGTTCAATACATACAATAGAAACTTTAATACACACAATAGCGTCAAATCAAATGTTGCAATATGTGTATTTAACTTGTCAAATCAAATGTATCTAACTTGTCACATTTTGTTATTGTGTGTATATATTAAATTTTAAAAGTTTATATTGTGTGTATCAAACTTTTAATTTGTTGCAATATGTGTATTTTGGTTACATAAAAAAGAAAAAGATGTGTAAGTTCAATACATACAATAGAAACTTTAATACACACAATAGCGTCAAATCAAATGTTCGATACACACAATAAGAAATTTTAAAGTCAGATACAAACAATAGCAAAACGTGACAAGTTAGATACATTTTTATGAACTAAACACTTTCAAATTTGGACAAGACGACGTGCATAAATATCAAAAGTAAACTAAGCCAATCCATATGTAGTTATAGATCAAAGCCAGTTTAGTACATTTTCTACCTTGTTCGATTGCTTTTGTTAAATAATCATATCTAGTGTCAAATTTAATCTTGGAGGAATGCTTAAAATAATGTTGTCCAAAACTGATAATCTTTTCAGATTATATATTTTATATGAGATGTCAATTATAGGTTTGTTGATTTCAGGACTGTCTTTGAGAGAGCGCTGGAGATGTGTGGTCGCATAGGGGTCACGTTTAAGAGGGGACACAACTTTTAATATACATATATATATAGATATAAGGTTATAATTTTCAAAGCCACTTAATATAATAAAATACTAAGAAGCACCGTATTTAAGATAGTTCTTTTCTAATCCCAAGAACACATATTAGGAAACACAATCATCATTCAGCAATCGAGAAGAAAATATGAGGCATTGAGATCAAGACAATCAAGGAGAAACTGAAATATTTAACATTCGACCTACATCACAAGCCAGGTTTGTTTAGATATATAATAGTTGTTTAATGTTTCAACTTTCAATTATTTATGTACATACGATTGTTGTATAGAGAGTCTTGTTCACTATATCAAAGCTTAAGTTGAAGTCCAACTTACGGTCCAGATTGTCACAAGAAAGACTTAATAAATTGATATTGATAGCTACTGAGATCGATATCTTATAGAGTATTGAAAATTAAGAGTTGATTCATACTTTACTTCCAATAATATTAGGAGAACTTCACGATTCATGTAACAATGTAAGATAACTACTTTATTACCCTTCTTTTGTTTTAGTTACTGAAATATCATTGTACTAGATTAAATGTCTGTGTGATACACGGGTTGATTTAAAAAATAATAAATATTATACATTAATTAAAAAAGTAATAAATAATTATAAAATGCTAAAGAAATAAAAGTTTAAAAAAATGGTGATAGACGGCGTTAACACCAGACCAACGGTGAAAGCATCGACACGAGGGGAGGGTAGACATGATGGCAGGAACATGATATTATGATACGAAATCCGATTGTATTTCATGTACGTACAAGTTATTTATTGATCATTATTTTTACATTTAGAAGAAATAAGGTTGAGTATTTATTGATTATAATTTAAAAATAATTTTGTTATGATCAAATATTGTATAGAAATATAAGTTTACATAGTGGGTGAGGTTTGCATAAAATACAAACTAAAGGGCCAAAAATGTAATATACTCTTAGGAGTATATATAGGGATATGACCTATGTGTCATGTGTGATTTGCCAAGCTTATGGAAATGAACTATGTGTTTTTCATGGTGTAATGAGATTATCTCTACATGATCATAGTTCTAAATTGCAATTCACATGATACTTGAATTACTTGGGACAATCAAGTGGTATTAGAGCCAAATCAATTGTATTTGGCCTAAATTTTGAAGAATCACGGTTACTGTTCATCATGTTCAAGCTTCTAATTTCGAGAATTGGAGGTTTTTAATTTGATTTATTGACCATCGAGCATTGGTATGGATTAGAATAAGCATTTTCGGTTTGTTTTCTTGGATAAAAACGTCAATCTTGATCATCAATTTGGAATTTTTGCTCTCGAGTACCAAACTCGATCTTGGAAAAAATTGAAATTTTGATCTTCAAAAAATGATGTTTATGATTGTTTTTGAGTGTATTATGTTCAGAGGTTGATTTCGAGTTGATTGGTATCAATTATTTTTGAAATTGTTTAAGTTTTGGAACAATTTAAATCTGGATTCTTGAAGTTTTTTTTGGGTAATCAAGAACACGAAGAACAGGGTGTTTGATATGAAATTGTTAGAAAAACTTTGAAAAAGTTGTTTGTGAAGTGCGAATATGTCTAAGGCTGAATGTTCGAGTTCATTTGTTGGTGTTTGAGATACTATTCGAGCTTGAAACACACTCGAATAAGCAGTATTCGAATTTGGAGATTTTTTATTCTAGTGATATTCGAGCGCCAAACATTTCATTTGCATTAATATTCGACTCCATGGAAGTTTGAATCTAGACATATTTGAGCACCGAAACATTCGCTTTGGTTGGCATTCGAGCTTGAATATTGGTGTTCAGATATTCAAGCGCCCATATTTTTTATATTCGACTTTGAATATTTGAGTGCCATTTGACATTCGACTTTGAATATTCAAGTACAATTTGATATTCGACTTTGGATATTTTTGACATTTGAGCTTGGATAAACTGATATTCGAGAGTCCAGAGTAAATTTGACATTCAAGTTTGAATTACATGAAGTTCTTTGATATTCGAACTTAAAGTTCTTTGATATTCGAACTTAAATACGCTGACATTGACATTCGAGTTTGGAAAACTTGATATTCGAATTGAAATTCTTACAAGAGTGATAGTTCAAATACAATTGAGATTCATTCAATTCAAGTGTTAACAGAATTCAAAATGGTTCAAAATTCAGGGGCGCTGCCCCCGGACCCCTGTTGATCAAACACTCAGAATTTGGTTTTTCAAATCTTTAACCGAATTTTAATTTTTTTGAGACCCGAATTTGGTCAAGTGCAAACTTTTCAAAATCAATTCGATTTCATTGAGTTTTTAATCTAATCTGTTAGCATTCCATTGATCATTGATCATTTCGATTCAAGAGAATCTTTCAAACCGTTCATTAATCAATCCTTGCATTTCAAAAGCTGAAGAATATTTTAAGACAATGTTGAACAACATGTTTCTTCTATAAGATGATTTAGTGGGTGAACAGAATGTACAACATTCCGAATTATGCAAGACAAATCCAGAATTATCTACGAAGATTCATTTTAAGTCTTCAAAACTTCAAAGGTTTGAAACTGAAAGAAACAAAGCAAATTCTCTCCAAGAAGAGATTGACATGCTCAAACAGAAAATGTCTAAAGAGTCAGAGAAATCTCAACTTCTGAAGAACAAGTGTCAGAAATATGAGGTGGAGATTGAGAGATTGAGACATAATGTGGAAAAAGAAAAGATAAGAACAATTTTTATGAAAGAAGTAAGTGAAAAGATTAAAGAGAAAATTTCCAAAGAGTCTGAGAAATTTCAACTCTATGAAAAGAAAGATCAAGAGTATGAAATTAAAATTAGGAAGAAAGAAGCATGTTTAGAAACCGAAAAGAAAAGAGCAAATGCTCTACAAGAAGAGAATGTTAAACTTAAGGAATATTTGTATGATCTCTCTGTAAAACATCAAGATTCACAGAAGATGTTGAAGAATGATGAGAAATTGATAGACAAACTTTGCATTGAAAAACCTGATTTGCAAGGAAAAGTCAAAAGACATTAGCAACAACTATTAGCTTCTTCTCAGACATACATTCTTAGCTCTAATCTTGAAAAGAAAATATTTGAGCTTCAAAAGACATTAGAAACTGAGAGAAAGAATTTTGAGAAAAAAAGAACAGATTTAATGACTAGAATATCTGAGCTACAACAAACTTCCACTAAAAAGACTCCTGAATCTAATTTTTTGATTCAATTTCACATTGTAGTAGTCAATCTGATTCTTATCTTTCTGTTGTAGATTTTGAAGATTCAGATGAGACCTTTGATATCTGCGTTTTTATGCATGTTTTGCATGCCGGAACGCCTCATTATTAACCCATTTCCAAGGTAAATCGTTTGTTTAATGATCTAAATTGCTTATAATTCACCATGCAGGTTAGAAAGACCTAACACGAGATATATGGACAAATCCGGTGCAAAATAGCAGAAAAATGAAGACATAGTGAAAAAAGGCTCCTTACGGCCGCAA
>JAUEJL010044735.1:0-20901 GCA_032274825.1 Drosophyllum lusitanicum
TGCCCACCCATGAATTCCTTACATGCACCTTGTCACACTCAATCCCCCCACGCTCTTCATCCATGAATTCCATTATCTAAAATGAACGGGTAAAATTAGTTCTCGCGGTTCTCGCAATAAAAACGATTCTCAAATGAACCTTCCCCTATGTGTGTGTATATATATATATATAATATAAATATATATATATATATCCAATTGAAAGAAGTACGTATGTACGTTTCTTTACCAAACAAACAGGAAAGAAGATGCTGTTTATGATTGACCATAACTCCAACTCACAAAGTACAAAGTCAGAAGTCAAAACCCCAAACCAAAACCAAAAGTGGGCGGAACTCAAACCCAACAATTAACCAAAAACAACCAATTCCCATATAGATCTCTTTCGAATCCGCGCCTCCCTCCCTCCCTCCCACCCTCTTCTCATCACTCTCTTCTAAACTCCGAATCAAACCCTAATTCGTCATCAATCATTGCCTTCCCACCTTCAATCAATCCGTTTATTTCATGTAAAACGCGAATTCAACCCTACAAACACGAATCGTCGTTGAGTTTTTAGCTCTTTCTTTATTGATTCGCGTTTCTTCGGGGAATATAGGGTTTTTCTGCGCTTAATCCTTGTGGAATTTGAGATTAATTCTTGGGTTTATTTTGCAAGCTGGCTATGGATTACGAACCTTTTGATAGCAGCGGTGAGCTATTAACTCTCTGGTGATTGATTATTTTCTTTAATCTATTTTGGTGTAATAATTTGCTATTATTCAGTGCGCGATACGTTCTGCGTGATCCTTTTTCCCCGCATTGTCTTTTTTGTTAATCTTGTTTTAGTCAATTTTCTTTCCACAAATTCGACGCTCAAGAAATTTGAATTTCTTGCAGTTGTTGTGTGGGATTGACTGGAAGAAGAATTGTTTGCTTTTGTATATTTTACCTTTTCTCGTTTTGAATCAAAGGGATTTAGAAGGAAAGAGAAAGTGAAGCTCAGTGTTTGGTTGGTGCAGACGAAGTGTTTCTTTGCTTAGTAGTTGTTTGGGTTCCCTATACTTGAATTATTGAGATAAGCTACCTTATTGGTGTGTGTGTGTTTGTTTAGTAATGATACAGAGAAAGTGAGATAACAATATGTTGGAGAAGGTATTCTTTTATTGAGATTAACTGTTCTTCTCCTTTTTCGTCGTCATGGGGGTATGTTCACACCAGAGACTATTGGTAATTTGAACTTTTTCATTCAAAATTTGGGTAGTTTGCACAATTGAATGGTTGCTGTTACCGAATATAGTCATATATCCAGTAGGGCCCTTAGACCTTAAGTAGGGCCCTTAGACCTTAAGTAAGCTTCCTATTGGGATTTAATTATTGCTGACTTCGTATCTGCCATAAAAGTTTCTAGGGGTAGTTTGTTATGTTGCCATGCTGTATGACACACCAGAATTGACTTCATACCCTCTCCTCTATTCTAAGAGGTTCCTATTTTTATGTATATATTTATAGTTTTTGGTGTTGTGATTGTCTAGTCATACAGTAACCCTCCAGTCCTTCAACTATGGAAGCTCATTGTTTTTCAAACTAATTTTAAGCATGGTTTTCTAACTGTTGATCAGTCGAACATATATTTATGAACATTATTTATAATGATGTTGAAGTTCTAGCTGTGCACAACCCGTTTAGGCTCTCTATATTTCAAATCCCTTAACTCTAAAGCATGCATATCCTGAACCCTAAAATATGCCAGTTAGCCACCTTAATGCTTTGATGCAATGTTATCACATACTTGGCATCTGCTGTGGCTGGGTGGAGTTTGATACTGTTATATCAAAATGCACAGCATCGTAAACCGATTGGAGACTAGGAGACTTGCAGATGAATGACGAGTTTGTTGCAGTAGCAGACATATAGGAACCACAAAAAGAGTAAATCGCATGCCCTTAAATGTCTTGCGTATGTGATTAAGTGGTGGCGGCTGCCATCACAACTGTCAGAAGTTCACATTGGGTACAAATTTAGCTTTTCCGGTATTCATTTCCATGAGCTTGCATTGCAACTAGGCACATGTTCATCAGTTTGTGCACAGTTGAACTTAGACGATGCTATTTGTTTCATTCTTCATCAAAGAGGGGTCCTTTGTTTAAGTGGGGGCTGTTTTTTTCTTCTGAAAAACGGGGAGTGTGGATGGGGAAGGTTTGGAATGGACTCACCAGCTCCCGGGCTTAAGTGGTGAAGGACCTGATAAAACAGTGCAAGAAATTACGGACCACTAAGGGCTGTCTTTGCTCATCCTACTTAATGGGAAAATGCACTGCCTTGTTCAGTTTAAGTTCATGTTTAAATGAGTTTAAAGGGTCTATATGCTGTAGAATTCCTGATTCCTTGTTGCCTGTTGTTGTGCTTCATGAACATTGGAATAAATGTTCCATATTTATTGGTAGACTACAGGATGATGGTTATTTTATGCTTGTTGTTGGTAATGGTTGAATATCATGGGAACATAAAATATTTAAGTATCTGGGATACACAGCTCTGTTAATAACTTTTGAATCCAACTCCCCCACATGATAAAAGATTCTGACTCATGTTGGTGGAGATGAATTAGGTTAGGTACTTAATCAGGCTAATTTTCTTATTACAAATACGTAAGCAGTTCAGTAGAAAGCTTCATGTCAACTTTTTGAGAGCTAAAGGAAACATGGGTATTCAAATAATCTACTTTGAGTCTATGAATCTATTTCTGTGATACCAACTTTCAAGGATGATTCATACCCCTTAGCAAATGGCAAACTGTCTTTTTTTCATAAGCAAAAGGTTAAGGCTGATGAGATAGATAGTAGCCGTCCTCCCCTCTCAATCTTATATGGTATTCAGTTACTTATGCCTTATAGAGATTTTGCATTGTTGGCCGTTTTTAGGATCATCATCTCATAGGTGAAGTGGATAGAAGAGAGTATATTAGGACATAACCATATGTCTCAAGTAGGTATAATTCTTATGTGAGTGTCATAGTTATATGCAAATCTCCAATGTCCAACAAGACCCCTCACCAGGAAAAAAAGCAAGATTAACAAATTATATGCTTCTTTATTGTATGGGCTCATAAAATTGTGAATTTACTTCAATGGTAGAAGTCATAGGGATGGTTATGTTCATAAAAAGTGGCTGGGGCTGGATACAAATAAAAGCTCAAGCCCATTTTAAAGTTACATGAAGGAGCTTCTTTTTTAAGAGCTTATTTTTAAGAAGGCCTAAAACATATTGGTAGCCAAAAGAGGCTTATCTAACAGCGAGAGCTTGAGTTTATAAAACACGTAACCACAAGCCTTCATTAGCCCCCATAAGCCTCACAGTGAACGGCCGTGAATGTACCTATAACCAATTGGTGTAGCTAACTAATGTCTACTGAAACCTAGGTGCTATCGGTGTATGCATTTAAATGTAACAAGTACCATATATGTCTTTAAAAAATAATCTATGTGATAAACCTGGATGTTGAAAGCACAACAAACCCGTATGGATATGGAATCACTCAAGTCAGGATCATATAAGATTTTGGATTGGATGATGAAGTTAAGGCTTATATTTGAAATTATTGCAGGAACTGATGATGATCTTCCGCCTTCCCATCAAAACAGAATTCCAAGAGGTGGACACGTTGCAGGTAATGGAAGATCTGCAGTTATGGGTTCAGTACAATATCCTAGGATGTATGGGGAAACTGATATGGAAGCCCAAATTCATCTCCTCGAGCAAGAAGCATATAGTTCAGTTTTACGAGCCTTTAAAGCTCAAGCAGATGCTATTACTTGGGTATCATATACATAATCTTTAAGTGGTTATTTTCTTATATCCATACTTTTTAGTTATGTGTTCATGAAAACAATGTTTTTCTGCAGGAAAAGGAAGGTTTAATAACTGAGCTACGAAAAGAATTGAGATTGTCAAATGAAGAACACAGGGAGCTTCTGCTCAAAGTTAATTCCGATGACGTTATCCGCAGAATAAGGTCTCACTTTTGTCGTTTATGATGAGATTTTTTCCTTCTGATTACTGTCAATCTGTTATATATGTATATATATTTGGTGATGACATCAGGGAGTGGAGACAATCGAGTGGGATGCTCAACACAGGGCAAGCAGTTCATGATCCACTACCGAGTCCATCAGTTTCAGGAACCCGTAAGAAGCAAAAGATGAACCCTTCAGGACCTTCTCAATCGTTTGGTGTGCCACCTCAGCATCTACCTCCACCGACTTCATCGTCTGCCAGAAGAGCACCTGTGTCGGGAACCAAGGGGAAAAACAAGAAATCTGTAACCTCAGATTCCTTATTTTTAGCTGACTTTTCTTTGACTATATCATATTATATTCCTGATTTTAGCTCATATTTTCAGATGATGGGTGGTGGAGTGTCTTCCATGAAAACGCAGCAGCACCCTCCATCAGCTCCACCTGGGCGAGGCCAGGTTGCTAATCGTGTGACTTCTGGTGCACTTGCAAACGAGTCTGCTGCTGAAACATCATTCTCCCCATTGATTGGGAGAAAAGTCAGAACAAGGTGGCCTGATGACAACAATTTCTATGAAGCTACAATAACAGATTACAATCCCGTTGAGGTCATTTGATTTTTTTAAACATGCATTCATTGATGGATTTCCCCTGCCCCTGATCCTGTATGTTGTGTTGAGAATCTTTGTATACATTTTTCAGGGTCGGCATGCACTAGTATATGATATGTATACAACAAATGAGACATGGGAGTGGGTCAATCTTGCAGAGGTAAGTGTCAATATTATCCAACACTTTAGAACATCTGGTTATGTGTGTGGGTGTCTATATATATATATATATATTATAATTCTCTATATTATCTACAGACGTCATATTATTCTGTTCACATTCTTGTCTTTTCCATCTTTCTAATGCTATTTGTGTTAAAGGGTCTTCTACTTGGAAGTTTGTCTTTACTGCAATACGGTTTGTTCATGCAGATATCTCCAGGGGATATACAATGGGTGGAGGGTGAAGACCCTGGGATTCCTCATAAAGGTGGTTACGGTGGATCGGGTCATGGAATGGGTCGACCTGTTGGACGTGATAGTGGTCCAGGTGGAGGAAGAGGTAGAGGGTTGACCAAGGGTCAAACTAGAAAAGATTTTCCACCATCACAGAATGGCATAGGAAAGAAGGGCCCAGATGATATTCAATTACTTAACACTGATACTCTAATAAAGGAGGTACATAAATAAACAGTAAGGATTAATTGCAGATACAGTTAAATCTTATACTCTCGTGTAATACTTGATGATCATGTGCAGGTGGAAAGGGTCTTTGCATCTAGTCATCCAGATCCTCTTGAAATAGAGAAAGCTAAGAAAGTGCTTAAGGTTAGGAAAACACAAGTTTGGAGTCCAGATCTTTTTTAATCTTTCTAGAGGTGGCAAAATACACGGGTCAGGTGGGGTTGGTGGCGGGTCAAATGGATAAATCTCTTGTTAAGAGTTGAAATAGATTGGGTTGGCCTGAAACAATGTCTACAGTTGTACACAAATATTTAAATTTTTTATTAAATAATTAGTGTCCTTTTTAATTAAAAAAGTATTATTTCTACAACAATTGAGTGTTTTTATCTTTGATAAATAAAATGATTTAGGAGGTTTTATGCATTTTGGGCAAATTTCGACCATCCGACATGTTTCCTTTTTAGCTGTTTTTGATCCTGTTTGACCTGATATAGGTAAAATCTAACTGGGGTCGACCCACTCACAAGGGGTGAAAACCAACACCTTTAGTTTGCTAATATCAGTTGAAAGATCTCATCACTGATTGATATATGCAGGAACATGAACAAGCACTTGCCGACGCCATTGCAAAGCTTGCAGATATATCTGATGGTGAAAGTGGTACAAACTTACTTGAATATAGTTTGGTTTTACATCGAATACATAATGCTTAATTGAGCCCTCCTACTACTTTTGGTTTCATTTGAATGCTGTATGAAAGAAACCATACAAATATACAATTCTGAAGAAAGCGATAAATACATACTTTGGTTATTAAAAATTGCTTTATGATTTATCATTGGCATTGCCTCAATATATTAAGGGATGATGTTTTTTTCATCTTCTCTAAAAAAATTGAAATGCATCTGAAGTTGAACTTGGTGTTTAAAATTTAGTTTTTTTTATTACATACACGAACAAGTTTGAGTCCTTCAACTGGAATTTCCTCAAATATGACCTCCTTAGAAAAGAAGTTTCAATTCAGTCTTTTATTAGTTTTGTTTACATAGAAGACACAGCTTCTGTTCACATTTTTTAAAACTTAATCTGTGTTAATGCGCTGATAATTAACGACTTCTTTTGACAGATGAAGGTGGGCGAAATATGCGTGGGCAGCCAATGGATCGAGAATAACGAAAGTTGAAAAAAATTACAAGTAGCTAATACTGACGGTTAATGGCAATGGCGAGAGGTGGTTGTGCCACATAGATGTTTATTTGTTTAGGGATAGAAGCTGCTGCACAATTGCAACGACATTCAATACTAGTGGTAAGGCATTGTAAAATATCATGATCTTAATCATTACCCCGTAGTTATAATGGGTAGTAGCAGTTGTAGTATCTGGGTCGGGTCCGGCCAGGTGGGGGTTAAAGTGAATGAATGGAGAAAGGGGTAACTTATCATGTTCATGCTTTATATAAATTCATTTGCATTTTTTCCGTTTGATCTTGTCAGATTATTGTTTATTATTTGTTTTTAATCTTAGAAGAGTGAAAACAACGTGCCCTCCTCCTAGCTCATTCTGAGTCAAGAATGGCGCTAGATGTTTTGTGTTGTTCTGTTCTTTCTTGCTTCCTTATTACATGCATGCAAAGGTTTTGTGTTGTAGCATCATTTCTCTCCTTTTGTTCTCTCACGTTTGAAACATATTAACACTCTTATTGTTCGTTCAATTTTAGCATTGATAACCTAGAACATGCACATAGCCACATTGTAGATTAGTCTTGTAGAAGTTAGAAGATGTTCTCGATCTTGCTACAAGGTTTGAAGTGTTGCAAGGGTTAAGGATCTAGCAATCACTTGGCGTTGAAATCATTCGGTTGGTGTAGATACTCGTAGAAGAAAAGTTTATTGGGTTCTTGACGTTCCTAGCATCCATTCATGTGGTTAATCTATTTTATAGAACGGTATCAGGTCGAGTAATATTATTCCTGGTAATTGAGTTCAACCAAGCCAAGTTTAAAAGTATTAGTTAGTTGATAGAGTTGGAGCAAACTCGAAAGTAAATGCTCCATCAAGCTCAAGTCTAGTTTCTGATCGAGTCGAACTCGAGCTTATAATGCGTCGACTTTGCTCCGCCGTATTGCAGCCCTAAGTGAGAGGTCTCACATGCTCCGACCTTGTGTTAGTACGCTGATCTTGGCCTTTTCTGTCACTAGCCATCGTCTTTAAGTCAAAATATGTTTGGTAAGCTTTTTTTTGCAGATTTTTGGATTTCTAAAAAGCTACGTACGATTTGTCTAATCAGCCAAGAAAGAGGTTTGGATGCTTATAAAATTGTCACCTTCACTAAAATGAAGCTTGTAGGTCTTGTCCAAGAAGGTTGACACACCAAACAACCTCTTGTGAAAGATACTAGCCAAATAACAACTCCTTTTTGGTTGAACATAAAAATCATAAAATTTGCAAGACTATTATAAAATCTGCAATTTGGGTGGTTGATTTAAAGCTTAAAGTTTATTCAAATCGCCAGTCTTTAAGAAATTTTATTAAGTGTATTAAACATTATGAATCATATTCTCATGAGATGTCGAATTACAACTCTCAAAAGCGCAAATCGCTTGAAATCATCAAATTTGGACGGTGTGTACAAGAGCCAGGAACGGATTCACCGCCGTATGGCTGACCGGCGATTACTAGCGATTCCGGCTTCATGCAAGCGAGTTATGTTGGATATTTTAAGAAGTGAATGCCTATCTTAGTAGCAATGTAGTAGAAGATATCCCCTTATCACAGCCTTGTTGCTATCCTAGATAAAAAATTCATTTCTAGTTTTCCTCTGATCTAACCTCTAGAGTCTAGACGAGGCACGGTCTGATGGTCACACAATGTTTGACCATCTTTTTATCATGTTGTTGTTATGTTAGTTTCACCATTTGTAGCGTTTGTTATGGCTATAACTTGTTAAATTGGGTGTTAGGTATATCTTATCGCCACAATGTACCATGTTGATAAGATCAAATGGAAAAAAATGCAAATAAAGTTATAAAAAGCATGAACATGATAAAGTTACCCCTTTCTCCAACCATTTACTTGAATGCCCACTTGACCCGACCTGATCCTATAGTATAATTGCTGCTACACATTATAAATACGAGGTCACGATTGAGATCATGATATTTTACAATGCCTTACCACTAGTATCGAATGTCATTACAATTGTGCAGTAGCGTCTATCCTTAAAAAAATAAACATCTATGCGGCACAACCATCTCCCACCATTGCCATTAACCGTTGGTATTAGCTACTTGTAATTTTTTTCAACTTTCGTTATTCTCGATCCATTGGCTGCCCACACATATTTTGTGCACTTTCATCTGTCAAGAGAAGTCGTTTATTATCGGCGCATTAACACAGATTAAGTTTTAAAAAATGTGAACAGAAACTGTATCTTCTATATAATTGTAACAATACCAATGAATGGATAGGATATTATGGCTATGTAATAGTGTCAAGTGTAAACATTATAACTTGTGTTTAAACTTATGTGTATAATGTCTTCAGTTACTCAAATGAGTTGATTTGTTCAATCCTTACGAGACCCGGATTTTTCGGTATTTAAAATTTGTATTATACTAAGAGTGAATTACTGATTTGGTCCCCATGATTTGTTAGAAATCATTGATTTAGTCATTTAAATTAAAAGGTTACTAAGATGGTCCCACAAATTGACAATTTGTCACAATCTCGGCCCTTTAGCCATTAAAATTAACGGCGTTTGTGTTATAAATTTCAAAATAAACATTTTGCCCTTTTATAACATTACAAACTCAGTCTATTTGGTTTTCAATAGTTTTGCATTTAGTCTTTTAACCTTTAATTTAATAATATACTATATATGTAATATTTATTATTATATTTTTAACATTTTTTCAATAATTTATCATATATATATATATATATATATAAAAGTAATATTAATTAATATATTTTATTCTTCCTATTACTATCATTATTTTATTTTACTATATTTAATATGTATCGTCATACCATGTTGTTATATATCAATCTTTCAGAATTGATGTTATAATACATTGGTAATCTGCTATATATCCTGCTTAATTTATATTCTTTACCATTTTTCAATGGTCAATATTATTTTTAACTTTTAATTTTTACTTCATATAGAAACCTTTTCATTCTCAAATCTTTTTTATACAAATTATCCAATTTGCTCTTATATTATCATTCTAATATTGTATTCTCAAGGTTCATACAATGAATTTTTTATCTTAAACGGCATTCTATGACATGGAATGGAAGGATTCTCGTTTTCTACTTAGATCACTAATACAAATTACTTTATATATTAATATACAATTTCATGTTGAGTTTTAACGGTAAAAAATAACCCGTATTCACAAACTAAAACACGTGAGCTTAAACAAAAATAATCTTTTGTTTAAGTATAAAAACAAAACTTTAAATAAAATTAGATTGCGCAAGCAATTTTAACAAATCAAGATTAAACAATGTGAAAATTCAATCTTTAAAATTACATGAAAATATAGGGTATACCACATACGTATTTAAATGTGTCAAACCCTAATACATACATATACATATATATTTATATTTAAGTGTAATATTATTATTTAAATGAAATAAAAAATATATAATAACATATAAACTTACAAAATTAGAAGTAATCTTTTTGCTTGAAATTTATATTTGTATGTTGTAATTATAATACTTGTATATGTATTTTTAATTTTTATATAATTATTACTAGTATTTTCTTTGAATTTAGATTTAAAAGAACGTTTAAATGCTTTGAAAAGTTAATAAAAGCCGGGGGGTGGGGGTGGTGATTGGGGAGGGAGGGGGGGGGGGTTCGGAAGGGCATACAGATACTCTAAATCACTTGAAATCAGCAAATTTGAAGTTGACGGGAAACCTTTGCACAAGGCATGGTCGAACCATGTTCAATTGTCCTGTTTCTAACACAACCGTTATTTTTATCATGTCATAGTTATGCCCATTTCACCATTTGTGGCGTTTTTATGGCTACACCTTGTTGAATTGGGTGTTAGCTACGTCTTATCGCCACAACGTACCGTGTTGATAAGATATATTACGTTTTGTTGTGTAATTAAATGCATGTTGTATCTTTATCATAACTTTAAGATTGTAATAGTAGTGTCCACCATCGGATTACTTGTTATAATCATTATCAAACAATACTTAAAAAGAAGCAAGAGTGATTCACAATGCTCTAACTAGAGAATTTTTATTAGACATTTGGTATTCATCTAAATAGTAAACTCGTGTAGGTTATATTTGTATTATTATATGGTGTGGCATATTTTTTTTTATAATCGACTTATCACATTTTCTATATATTCTAACATAATATTGTTACAGAAAGAAGAAAGAAAAATAATAAACTAAGGTTTCATCTTGTTTTCTTTTAGACCTCTCGTCTCTTCCATCGCAATCCAATGTACGGGGACATAGTGGCTAGTGATAGCACGTGAGATACCAGGAGGTTGTCGACGTGGTCCTTTGAGCATGAGAGCACGATGGGTACTCAATCACATACTTTTCATGCTACATAAGCATCACGTCACTCATACTTAATTCATGTTTCAACGTAGAAAATACTTATGCTTCAAACACTACACATACTTCAAAGGTTTTTTTTTAAGAAAATAATTTCTATCTTCTCTCTCCTCTATCGTCTCTCTCTCTCCTTCGACATTTGATTAGCGCTTCATTTTGATTTTTATTTATACGGAGACCATACGGGTGGTGTTCCTCTCGACACCGGTTGTAAAATAGGCAATATCAAACCTATGCTTTAAGTATTCCCAATGCTCCGATTGCGGTCACATTGGCCAACGCCAAGTGAATTCCATTCCAAATATTTTGTTTGTGGATATCCAAGACCACGTGGTCCACTCAAGTTCTTTGTTTGTGCAGGTTAACGAACCACGTGGAGATCACTTTCCACAATTTAAAATAAATTTTTTATTTGATTTTATTTCTAACTTTCAATCGGATGCGGATCATTTTGCTTGATTCTTTGACTTGGGACTCCTTTACAAACCCTTTACCCACAATAACTATTATTGTTATTGAGATATGTTTAATAAAATTTATTTAAAAAACATAGTCATGATTTTTAATATTCAATCACATGTGATTCAGTATATAATCATATGTGATTTGTAAAAGTATCACATATGAATTACGAAAAATTATGAAAATGTCACTCCGTCTAAATTTTTAAAATTTAATCTGGACCATTGATCCAAATGCTAAAATTAGTCCCGTAGGACTATGAATTAATTATGGACTATATTGAACATTCTTCTTTTGTTATTTATTTATCAAATTGTAAATATCATTATCATATTTTTCTTGACGTGTAAACTTGAGCGGACATAGCCTAAAGATTTGCCGGTAGAACGTATAAGTCAAAACCAATTGGTTATGTTAGGAGTAGCCTAGGACCCTTATTAAGCATATTACAAAGTTACTTTCGGTCATATATGAGACATTATTCTACACGCCCCCTCACGTGTGGTGTTCTTTTTTTTCGCCTAACACGTGGATACTTATGGGTTATGTGTGGTGTTCTTTTTTGCTCTGACAACATGTAAGTTATGAGAGGAGTAGCACAGGTCCCTTAATGTAAGTGTGTGGGGTTCCAAATCAAAACCAATTGGTTATGCAAGGAGTAGCCAATACCCTTATTAAACAGATTATAAAGTCACTTTCTGTCCGATGTGGGATATTGTTCAACAATAAGCTTGTCCCTTTTTCTATTTACCGGTGGTTCGAGTAGGGTCGAGTAATGGGTCAAAACAAATTTAGATGATAAATGACCATTACAATAACAGTTTTAAATCAATTCGCTCAAAACAAACTGCTATATTACACAAACGTAGGAGAAACATTCATAAAATGTCTATTATAAGTTATAAAACCTTATATTCTTACAACCATAAAAATATATTCTTTGGTGGTTGACCTATGCTGGAGAAAAAGCCCTATGTTCTTGTAACCATAAGCCCATAAAACAATTTCTAAGCACCAAATTAAAGGAGAAACTATGCAAATTTCTATAGGCCAAATTGTCGGAAAAGTAAACCTAAATATTAAAATTTGTCAATAAAAGTAACATTAAAATTTTTAGGCCGA
Organism: Drosophyllum lusitanicum; assembly: GCA_032274825.1. NCBI lineage: Eukaryota > Viridiplantae > Streptophyta > Magnoliopsida > Caryophyllales > Drosophyllaceae > Drosophyllum > Drosophyllum lusitanicum. Next base: position 12,416 of record JAUEJL010044735.1, read on the forward strand.
GAAAGTATCATAAATTTTGATTTCTAGCAAAAAAAGAAACCGGTAATCGGAAGTATATGTTACAGGTTCAAACTCAATTCAGGTAGCCCCAAATTTTGATGTGGCATTTTTTTTAAGTTTTTTTAAAAAGAACTTTAAATATAATAGATTTAATTTATATGCCACAATCATTTTCATTTAAAAACTTGAACCCTCTATATTTCTCTCTTCACACTTCAAGTACCATTTTTCTCTATCTCTTTCTCCTCCTTAAGACTCGCTCACCACCACCACCACCACCGTCTCTCTCCTCTCTTTCTCTCTATATAGACTCATACACAACCACACCTTAATCTCCTCCACAGCCACCGCCATCGTAGACTCCTCCACCACCACAATTACTCTCTCCCTCTCTCTCTCTCCAAATTTGTGCATGTTTGTGTGTGTACCGGTGTCGAACAAGATGAACTAGATAATCCTTCAGGTTTCGTGATTTTAGGGTTTTCTTGACCATTAGATGAATACACAAATGTTTTTCACCTATTTAGGGTTTACGTGACTTTACAGTTTTCATATATGTTCAAGATCATCATTTATGTGGGTGTGTGTATTTTCGTGTGTGTGGGTGTGTGTATTTTCGTGTGTGTGGGTGTGTATATTATGTTCAGTTTCTGAACCGATTGGAACCGATTGCACGATAAATTATAACATACTCTAATGTATAAAACTACGATTTCAAAAATAATGTACACTACACACGAATATTTGATCTAACTTCCCTATATTACTAATATTCAAAAGATGAAGTTTTCCTATCCATTGTGACAGACTTCATTCCTTTTGTAGCAACTTATGAGTGAACCACATCCTCTTTATGTAGGCTGTTAAGCCTAAACCGTGAACCAATCATGTATCTTTTAACCGTAAACCCTAGACTATGTTCATAAGATTTGCTTGCAATGGCCTCTAATGTTAGTCACTAGCCGCGTTAATATCTATTTCAGAAGAATTGCTCGCAGTTACAAGCCACGCCAATTAGGTCAATGTAGATTTTGCTGGAAGACATTAATATTAGTAAAGTATCGATATATAAACACGTAATGTTGGTCCATGACCGAAATAGAACATTGTGACATGCAGTCAACGGTAAGATCATCTCCGATAGCATCTATAACCATAATTTAATGCTTTCTGTGTTCTTGACTTTGACAATTGCTTATGTTTCTCATGTGATTACGTTTGATCTGCTACCAGATTTAACACCTGAAACAAAATCACTACAATGCAACAAAGACAACAAAATGAACAATAACTTTGCAAAGCTTGAACCTTTTCGTTGAGGAACATATATACAAAATGTAGTTTGATCAAGTTTAAAGAGAAGTAAAGGAAATCAAGAAAAGAAACCCAAGGATCAACATACTTAACCTGGTGTACACTTAAACCACATAAAAGAGAGCAGAAAACAACATAAAGAGACTGAAACTAGCATGTGCAGACATTAAAGCAATCCGAAAACTCACATCTATAAGTAAGCTGCCATTCATGGATAACTAAAATCTGAAGGTATAGCCAATTAGCCATGACCGAGAACCCCCTAGCCCTCTATCTACCCAATTGATATAACGGTCAACATAGACGATTATCACTGAATGTTCCACTATGAATATAGCCAAACATAGAGATCAGCAAAATATACATCTCCTACAGCCATAAGTAATACCAAAATCAGGCCATTTCCTGTCGGCATGAGTAATTTATCATCCAAACTGTTTCACTTCTGAAATGTAAAAGGTTGGATAGATTCTTGGTCAATTCTGATCAGAATGTGCTAGACCTATGAGTCGTAATTACATAGATTAAAATGACAAATAATTAACTATTTAAACATACCTGCAAAAGAACACAATGTATATAAAACCAGATTTCATGAAAAAATAAATACCAATTAAACAAAACAAATAAGCTGCTGCTGATGACACAATTTGTATAAGAAACAAATCAGGTATTACAATTTTTCAGATTTTAAACACGTTACAACATATGATGCTCTGAATGATGTGAACTACTAAAGAAGAAAGATAACAATCTTGACATCTAAAACATGTTCACTATGGAAAAATTAATGTAATGACAAAAACATGACTAAATATAAATATTACGTAACGGGGTTCATAGCCATTAAAATGAAAATATCATTTGTAAGGAACATAATAAATATCACCTCAAACGTCTCCTCCTGAGTTCCCGAGATGTTCCGCCTTCTAAACTCAAAGCCCGTGAAACAGTAGTTCTTCTAGAAGAAGGAGACGGGTGTGATATAGCCAGATCAATCTCTACAGCACTATCAGTTGGCAGGTTATCTAGATGCACAACAGTAGCAACTGATCTTTGAGAGGAAGTAGAAAGTGGCATAGAAGAATTCATCTCTGCATTCTGGGGCTCGGGTTGAGTTTCAGCAGTAGTATTACCCAGAAAATTATTCAATTCTTGATTACTTGGTAGAATGTGTGTTTCTGCCCTCCTCAAAAGCCGGTCATTGATGTAAGTTTCAAGATCCTCAACCAACCGTTCAGCATTGTTTAGTGCAGACGAAATTGAAGAAAGTGAAGCGGCACTTTCATAGATTACCCTAGAGACCTGGCGGGAGCGGTGGCGGCGACTACCCCCAGCCTCTGAATTGTGTAGCAATGAGGGATTGGTTTCAGAAGCAGAACCTACACTGTTAAGACCCTGCAAAAGTGGGTTTTCCCCAATAGAACCAATTCCAATCCTAATCCTTCTAAGTGCTTCTGCTACTGGAATATGAGAGATTCCCCTCGTAACCCTTTGTTGCCTGATGCTTTCAACTCGGCGAGCTCGAGGTCTTGGAGGTATTTTCACCCCCGATTCCAATTTCAAGACTGGTTGACTCTTACCATTGCCGTAGATCGGTGTAATACTTGAATCTGTCACTTCTCCCTTGCAAACAGGACATTCTTTTGCACTTGGATCTACATATGATAACTGATAGAAACAACTCCAACAATATAAATGACCACAACAAGTCAAAATCGGATCTCTTGCCATTTCCAAGCATATATTACAATCAAAGAAACCACCACTTTCATCATCACCACCACCACCACCATCGTTATCTGTCTTATTGGAATCTAAATCCATCTCTAACGCTTTTGCCAACTGGCTGATATCCCTTTTGCTGTTCCTACCTCTCTCACCACCAGCCCTTTCTTCTGCACCACCACCAGGACTTGCAATTCCGACACCATCTCCGATACCATTGTTCTCTTGAGTACCGATTCCTGCGCCAACACCTGGCTCGATTACCGTCATGTACTCAATTCAGGATTGTTCCGAGCCTGTCGCCACCGCTGACGTTGCCTAGCCCTAGCAGTAACCGCTTCAAGCTGCCTAATCCGATCCTCAATTCTAACGTGTGTGGTCTCCAGTTCGTTCAATAAAGGACTATACCCAAAAGACGGAGGTGGTGGTGGTGGTTCTACTAAAGGCTCTTGGTTCAAATCAAGATCCATAACCATATCATCGTTCATATTATCAGCCATCTAGTTTTCCAGATCCCTAATTTTTAATTTCACAAAAATTTTCACCTTCAACACAAATTAAGTCGAAAATCAAACAAATTGAACATCAGATTAAAACAAAACAATCTATAATTCAAAGATTGAAAGACATAAACGAACAATTCTATCAAAATTGTAAAATCTGACCTGATGGATAGAGGTTTCATCTCGGACGCGAACCTTTATTTTCTCTCTCTTAATTTGATTGTAAAATTGTAAAATAAACGAACCTTTATTTTCTCTCTCTTAATTTGATTGGAAGCATACCAAACACACAGATCTGTTGGTATTAAAGACTTAAACAGAGGGAATAGAGTTCAGTTCAACGGTGACGGCGGAGGGCCCGAGCGGTGCGACGACGACCACGGCGGCGATCCACCGGTTGGAGAAGATAAAGCACATACCTTGGCGCACTTTTGGAGCGGCAGTGGTGTGTTGCGGTGGAAGTAAAAATATTGAATATTTGGTTCACGTCGTCGTATTGGCTTCTAAAGGAACCGTATACGTGCTTATATCATGACCTTTCATATGGGCACTCAAAACTTTATTTAACTAATTTTTTTTTAAATATTAATATTTGAGTTTATTTCTTAATATACATGCTTAATTATTTTTTAAGAAAAATATCTTTTAAGAGTGGTGAATCATCATTGAGTGATGGATAAAAAAATCTCACTAATCAAATTTATCATTTTCTATCGAGTACTTTAATACATTTTTATACCAGGTTTTAGTGTTATGAAGAGCGTTTATTATTAACTCAAAGCCAGAGTCTCGTAATAATGATCAAGTTAGACATGTGTGAGATATGATATTATTATCTAAAGTTTAATGTTAACATGTTACAAGAAAAGACATGTCGATCGCGTGTTTATAGTTGAGCTTGTACATTTCAGATCATATAAGCTATGACCATTTGTATGGTGAGTTAACAAATGAAGTGTGAAATAATACATTGGAATCCGACATAAGAGCACCATTGAGTATGTATGACATCTTCCGGTATCTTTAGGGACAAGAAACATTCTTTATCTTTTAGTTATAGCCAGAGAGTGAGTTTGTTATTATAAAGTAGAGTGTAATTGTAATAAGTGTCCAGTTTATAAACATAGTTTGTTTAAGACCTTTGCCCCATAATTGTGACTGTGAGATGATAATATTTGAAATTAGAGGAGTATAAGGGTCCTTGAAGGCACCATGTGGAGTCACTAATAGCTGGATTATTGTAAATTTAAGATAAAATGATCATTATGACATTTAAACCTTTGATGTGAATTGTGGAGATCACGATACATAGATATAATAAATTACTAGATAAGTAATTCGTGTACTACACAGGCTAGGAGAAATAAACGATACAAAATAGTAATCAACGTAATTAAAAAAAAGTGTTTATACTGGAGAGAAAATTTGTGACAAAAGCAAATTATGAATAGTATTTATATTACAAAGGAAATCAAAATTTTGTATTACTTTTTTATATACAACGTTCATACTTTCATAGTTTTTGAAGACGGTATACAATCATAGTTAATTATAAGACTTTCAATCCCTTCTGACGGTAAGACAAGATATAGCAACATATAGCTAACCATGATAAAAATCGGTCTTCTAAGAAAAAGAAATAAAGTATGGTTACATTATTTTAGATGTGTATATATATAATGAAGTATAATGATTTTGATAAAGGATTACTAAAGGGATGTGGTCATTATATGTAACCTGAAAGGAAAAATTATCCAATCGTAGTTGTATATATAACAAAATAAGCCCTAGTTACTTGTAGTTGATAATTAGAAAGTATTTGTATAATTTTTTTACTATGAACAATTATAATAGATGCATTACACAAGCAATCACATGTAAAATATAATATCTATTTAACAAATATAATATTATATTTATATTAATATAAAATAAACTGAATACTGATATCTATGTGTATATATACACAATTGTGGGATTAACATTTATAAGAATATAATTTAAATTTAATGTTAATATTATGAAGATATATATATGGAAAGAATTTAAAGTTAGCAAAGTTTGGTTAAAAATGTACATGTTGATTAACGTTAATATTTTGCATTAGTTTGACCTATAAAAGTCAAAATTGATTATTTAACTTTAAATAAATGGATGGTCAAGGTTATATAAGTAAAATTGATTTGTTAAATGAAGGGCTAAGATAGTCTAGTAGATTTGATTTTAATAAGTTTTTTATTTATATTAGAAGATAAAATGTCGGGTTTTCTATTAGGGCAAACTGCTTCAAAACACAACGAACTTTGGTTAAGCTACCATTGTATATAACAATTTTTTTTAATTAATACAATCAACTTTTAAAACTCATACATTGTATGAAATTGTTTACCTGAAGTGTGGGTATCCTGTAATTTTTAATTTTATTTTAATTTTTTATTTTAAATTCATGTGTTTTTAGTGTTCTTCGTATGTATAAACACCATAAATACAGTTTGTACAAACAAACACAAATCTATACAATTAAGATTAAAAAATCACCATCAAAGAATATAAAACCCAATCTAGATATGGAAACCAGATTACAAACCCATTCAAACTGTGGATTTGAAGGCAAAATGCAATTTTGAAACCTAACTCAAATCTGGAAACCAAATTACAAACCCATTCAGATCTATAAAAATGTGAGTTTAAAGGCAAAATGCAACCTTAAAAGCTATTCAAACTAGAGCACGAAAAGTCATTTGAACAAGAACAAGAAATCAAACCAGATGAAGCAGATGAACATGTGCAAAAAAGACTAAATCTGTAACAAACCTCAAATCTCAAATATTAACCTTTGTAACAGATATCACACATGAAAAACCTTATACAATCGAAAACACTAGATGTTCAAACCTTAAATCGGCGCCGGCTTGAAGCAAAAATTGACAGTGGTGGGTGGATCTTGAAGCTATGGCAGTGATGAAGCTAAATCTTTGACAAATCAGCGGTGGAGATGGTGCTCAATCTTGACAAATCAGCGGCGGTGGTGGTGGTTCTTCAAGGCAGCGGCGGTGATGATGGTTTGAAGCAGAAACCGGTGGTGGTGGTCGTGGGCGGAGAAACCCACGAACAAGATCGGTGGCGGAGGCGGTGGTTTGGACCACAAAAGTGGCGGCGATGGTGATCTGAGAAACCCACAAATGGCACCAATTTTGTGTGGGTGTTTGTGTGTGTATCTTGGCAAGATTTGTAGGTGTTTGTGTTCTTAGATCTTCATGTTAAACTCCATAGGTGTTTGTGTGTGTATCTTGGCAAGATTTGGAGAATATAATTTTATTAAAATTATTAAAAACAAAAAAATAAAAAATAAAATAAGGGTGACCGGTTAGTAAATGGGATGTCACCTATTATAGCAGGTGACTTGTATAAAATGGTTGGATTTTGGAACTTCGATGTATTAATTTTTAAAAAAAGTTCGTTGTATACAATGGTAACTTAGCCAAAGTTCGTTGTATTTTGAAGCAATTTGCCCTTTTTATTATTAGGTAAGTTTCTCGGAGTAACATTTTTGTGTTATTGATACATCACTTGTTTCAACATAATAAGCAATGATGATCTTAAATGGTTAAGTTAATTAGTTATACAAATTAACTTTTTAACATTGCTTTAATCTTTTGAGGGTGTGGGAAATTACGCACGTTTTCGCAAGGAAGACGAAAGTAGGAAGAAGGCGGCGACCGAGGTGCTTGACGGCGGAGGTACTTGTCGCTGGCTTAAGGCTTCAGATCCGATCTTGGCGCTGCTTCAGATCTGTTCTTCGTTATGGCTTATCGGCGGCAAGAGGTTATTTATCGGAGGCGTGAGGCGGGTTGAGTGTATCAGCGGTGGGGTGGCATGGTGTATCCGCGGCGGTGGTGATATGGTTGCATCGGCGGAGGGGGGCAGGATGGTTGTATCGGCGGTGGCTAGGGTTCTACTAATCGTATGACTTCAGATGGGGAAGATAAGGGTTTTAAAAAGGGAGCAGGTGAGAGAGGGGAGAGTATTACGGGGAGAGAGAGATTTATGAGAGATAAGATTGGAGAGAGGGGAGGTTAATGACTATAATACCCTTTTATTAATTTAAATAATATCCTTAAATTTTAATTTATTTACTAAATTGTCATAGTTAATCTTAACCATCAAATAATTAATCATATGGTCCATATTGTTTCTCGCACTTTTCGCAAATAATACACTTTTCGCATGAACCTACCTCTCTCTCTCTCTCTCTATATATATATATATATATATATATGATTAGGATCAAGAGAGATATATTTTAAGGAGAGATGGGAGAGATGCAACCTAGCCATGACATCTGTCTTATTTATCAAGAGGTTGTTTTCAGTATATGATATTTTCTCTCACCTGTTAATAAATTGTCCACCCCTTTTTGAAAATTAGAAGCCACAGCAACCCTAAATTATCTCTACTCCTCTCTGTATTCACTGATCAGCGCCTCTCACAGTCGCATGCTTTGTTGGTTCCGGCCACCACCATCAAATGATTCTAATACGATTCCGGCGACCACAGTCGTCGTTGCCAGCAAAGGGATTTTAAACCTATGCGAAGTCATCATGAGCATCGTTTCAGATTTACCTTCGTCGACAGAGGGCTTTGTCGTTCCCGGCGACCACCACCAAACGCTCGAGTCCAATGGTAAAATCATCGTCGGCCCAGTCTAACATCATGTCCCGCCCAAACTGACATCATCGCTTTCGTCCGTCTCCGGCCGCTTCATCAAAGGTTCGACGATCTAGGGCTTTGGGTACCAATGATTTATCTTTTAGTATCGAAGGTTTGTCGATCGAGTTGTTCTCATCGAAATAAGACTGTGGCAGTGCTTCACTTTGCTTGAAGTTGTGCATCAATAACTTACTTGAAGTTGTGCATCAGTTAGAGTTATTTATATGCTTT
>JAUEJL010044846.1:0-20894 GCA_032274825.1 Drosophyllum lusitanicum
ACGGCTAAGATTGGTTCTCGCGGTTCTCATACGAAAAACAGTTCTCGTTTGAACTTTTGCCTATATATATATATATACATATATATATAGGGGAGGGTTCAAACGAGAACTGTTTTTAGTACGAAAACTCCAAAAACCAATCTTGGCCCTAAAATAAATCAATGGATTATAATTTTGACGGCTAATGATTGACTCATTAATAATTATCTCATTAATGGCTCATTAATGACGCATTAATGAGGTGTATTTTGGGCAAATCTGGCTCACCCAGACGCAATTCACGGTTGGGAAAAATATATAAATGACCAAAACACCCCTATTAATGAGTCATTAATGATATTACAAACAGTTCTCGTCCAAAAAAACAGTTCTCGTTTGAACTTTTTCATATATGTATGTATGTATGTATGTATGTAGGTAGGTAGGTAGGTAGGAGGTAGGTAGGTAAATGTATATATTCTTTAGAGTAATATGTTAACTATATAACTTTTGATGTTACGTCTCTCCCTTTTAGTAACAATTTTTAATGGTTTTATAATTTAATAAAAACATTATCGTATCTAAAATTTTAAAATCAATTTTTTATACAGTTATATAAAAGAAATCAAGTAACGAATTTAAAAGCAATTTTAAGGATATAAAATGTAGGAAAAAGTTAATTATTACATAGCTAGCCCACATCCCACCATTTCTCATTTTCGGCCCACATAAAAAATAGTCCATCATCCGAATCTTTTTGTATAAAGCCCATTACTTCTATTTCTTTCTCTCATAGGTTTAAAGCCCAAACCAACCACCAAAATTAACATAACAAATTAAGCTATAATTAACCGACTTTACAATAAAAATGCATTCAAATAATGAAATATCCGATGTAAATGATATGTATATCGGTCATAACCGATATCTGGTTGGTATGAACGAATACATTTATCAGATACTCGTTCACAGGAGCTTGGTTTCTAACTTGATAATCGGTTTGCTGGAAATTTCACTTTTTTGGGTCAACTTTTTTCATTCCTAGTTCTTTCTTTGGTGAATGATCTTGACTTTGGTAATCTAGAAAACAAGGTGACATTGCTGAATGTACTTATTGATAAATTATGCTTAGTGATGTCATGTGCATCTATCTGCTTCAATACTAATCACTAAGTTAGGATAAGATCAACAATATAATTATTTCTATTTAATCTAAAAGTCAATGGAGGATACCTAACAAGTTCCACCTATTTGATTTAGTAACACTTGTAACTTTTACATTATAATTACTGAAATATTAACATTACAAGGTCTTAAAAGACTGAATCTTCAGAAAGAAAGCAAAATGAATACAAAGTAAAAAGATCATTATCTCTTAGAAGTTCTATGTTTTTTGAAAGGAAGATGATTTGTATACAACTGTTTTTAGTCATTCACTATAAGGTACAAACAAGGTATGCACATAGTACAAGTTAATGATACATAAAACTATTGAGTATGACCACTGTTGTTGTGTAAATATCATATCTCTTCTTGAAAATAACCACATTAGATTCTTTTTTTCATGATTTCTAATCCTTAATGATCTGTAAGAACTCAAGATCTTTGTATGGAGACTTCTTGTTCAGATTCTTCATAATGATCAAATGGGAAGTAGACATTTTGAAAGATCATCAACTCACTGTAGATCCAAAAATCTAGTTTGATCCTAACCCGTTTAGCCTCAATCATAACCCGTTTATGTCGTGTCATGTCACAAATTATCGTCCCTACGTGAAATTCTATCAAACATAACAAAGTTCACTGGACTATATATGATTGTTTTGTCTATAAAATAGTATACTGAGTGATGGTATAGGTGCATATGGATTTTACTCACAAGTTTCTAAAAATTAAATGAGATAACTTGGTTACATGGCTAAGTACATATTTTCCTAGTTAATTCTCATCCTTTTTCTAAATCAATTAAACACTTTATCTTAATTCTTAAATGATCACATATTTCCTCCCCTCTTTTCTATTCACTAATATACAAGTGTTATTTGCAGGTCCATTAAGTATTGCGTTTGATAATTCGACGTGGACAAACATTACATTCGAGTTAAATCCAAATTCGTGGACAAAGGTTCATATATTTACACTTTGCATCTTTTGACTCCTTTTAAACTACGAATAATTATATCGCTTTCAAATAATATACGAAAGGATTCCATTGAGAACCAATTTTATTGTGAGAACTGAGTAATAGAGTAAAATTCATCTACAAATTCTATAATTATGTATCATAATTGGAGTATTTCGTAAGTCTTGATACCATTTGGGTCCAAGAATGAAGAGAAATTCATGAAAAAATAAAAATGCATTAAATGCGATGCACGTTATACACACTTTTATGTATGAGCGATTTTTTTTCAATTTTTTCGACCCAAAATTTCTGATATAACTCACGTAACACTGTAAACAATTTGTATAATCATGAATCTAATGAATTTATGGCTACATATAATCCGATTGTTTAGTTGTTGCTAGTTTCATCTATGTATGTATGTATGTGGCGTGCAATAAGATTAGCTTTAAAACTTTGTAGGTTGCTAATATGATATGTGTGTTGCAATAACATTACCTCTAAAACTTTGTAGGTTGCTAATATGATATTCGTAGATCTACCCGCTGGTGTAGGGTTTTCATATGCCGAAACATGGGAAGCATCGCGGACTGGTGACTCCAATCTAGCTTTTCAAGTTTATGAATTTATAAGAAAGGTTAGATAAGTTGCATTTGTTCACGGATGTTATTGTCTTGAAATTAATAACAATTAAACTTACAACCTAAATGTTGAGATTACATTTGATACTACTCCATCAAAAACCTTTTATGTTTGTCATATAATTTATCAAAGGTAATATCTATTTTCAAAAGAATTTGGTAACCATAATTTATGTAAAATTTTATGTTTTTTATGTGATGTGTTCATCTAAACACAGTGGCTTGTAGAGCATCCAAAGTTTCTCAGTAACCCATTGTACATATCTGGGATTTCATACATGGGCATTATCATTCCAACTGCTACTTTTGAGACATACAAAGGTAAAACCTTCTAAAAACAAGTAGTATTCAACATCATTCATATGTGAATCCTACTTCAGTCTCTTGATAAAAAGGCAGTTATGAGTTATGTCCGATTTTCTTTACCATCTCTCTAATTATGTAGGCAACGAACGTGGAAATCAACCACAACTCAACATCAAAGTAAGTATTGATCTTCATTTTGTAACGATCTACTAAAAACTTATTTTGTTCATAACGGTAAATCTCAAGCTTCAGTCATTATTGCTTTATCAACCCAAATTGTACATTGCTGTAAAGTTCTAATCAAGTCAAGCCATAATTTTTACAACAAACTTTGATATTTCTCAATTACACAGGGATGCATATGTGTTAGTCCTCTAACCGATAAATTCAACGATTTTAATTCAAGAATAGAGTTTGCTCACCGGCTTGCACTTATATCAGATGATATCTACGAGGTAACAAAAGATACTTGTACCAAAAACCATGAGATCTTCACTTCGAAATGCTTGTAAAATTTGAATTAATAGTTGGTAAATTGTGTTATATTTCAGTCTACAAAAGAAACCTGTGGTGGTGACTATATAAATATTGATCCAGAGAACACTTTATGCTCAAATAATCTGCAACAGTTCGAGAAGGTGTATATATATACAACTACACATTGATCATTTTAATCAGAGATTTACAGCTTTTAATTATTTACCATGACTCTAATCCAAATTCCCAATTCCAGTGTACAAGCGAACTTAACATAGCGAACATATTGGATCCAGTGTGTGATGCTGAAAATCCAGAGCCAATTTGTCGAGTAATTTTTCTTTTTCCAATTCTTAGACTTGTTTTTTGCTAATTAAGATACAGAAAAAAGGATGTACATGCGCAGCTAGAAACATCTATGATACATGCTTCCACGCTCACAAACATTTTAATTAGTAAATGATGAAATGACTAACATACCCCTCGTTTAAAGTGTATGTAAGAGTGGAAGCATATAAGATAGGTGCTGCTAGAAGCATTTTATCTCTTTAAGATATATATACTTATAGAAATTAACATCCATGCATATTAATATATGAAAAATTAGAAATATGGTCTTAACACTTATATCATATTTTAGGAAGCTGCTCAGATATATCTAGAGTATTGGGCTAACTATCAAGTTGTTCGAAAAGCTCTCCATGTTCGCGAGGTATGTTAGTACAAGGTTACAAACGAAACCCTTATGGATCCTTACTCGTCCATATGAACAATGGCTGATTTTTAATTAAGGATTTTATGCTACTATAACATTCGTGATTAAGTGACACATTTTGGTCTGTGTATGTGCAGGGAACGGTTGAAGCTTGGTATAAGAACAATGATACTCTGCATTACGAGTTAAACAGAAACGACACCGTATATTATACATATGACATTCTCAGCAGTACTGTCTACCATAAAGAACTGATTACAAGAGACTGCCAAGTTTTAATCCTTAAGTATTGCAAATACTCTTAAAACAATGTTTTATTTTTTAAAACTTTTTCATGGTAGTGACTTATAAATACTAATTTCTACGAAATTTTCTATTGTCAGTGGTGATCATGATATGAATTTTCCATATGTGGGCACAGAGAAATGGATAAAATCTCTCAATCTTCCAATTGAAAGTCCATGGAACCCATGGCTTGTAGATAACCAAATTGCTGGGTGAGCACACATTTCTACATGTTTTGAGTATCACCTTTGGTAGTATTTTCATTATATTTTGTTACAATATTTTCAAATTGAGATGCTTTAATTAACAAGTTTTGTCATGCTATTTTTATTTCATTAAAATGACTTTCTTAGTTGGAAACTTGTTATGCAAAGTGATGTTCTTTGGGTTTTGTAGATATCGGACGTCATATGTCAAGAACGAATACTCTTTAACATATGCAACTATTAAGGTAAGAAACTTGCACGACTAGTTAGCTAAAATATGGTCGCCTTATAGCTGTGTTCTCAAGTTATTGATGCTTTGGGAAGAAATATCGGGTAAGGAAAGGAGGGGAAGGGAGGGGAGTTTTTATATAAAATCTTGCATTTCGAATATGAGTAGATTCCTTCCTTTCCCTCTATTTCTTTTGCTTCGCTTTCTTTCTTTAAAAACTCAAGAACACAAAGACCCACTATGCAAAAACCGTTATTCATCAAAAAGGGTGTTTCGTATGCTTAAAGATCTTTGGAAAGGGATTATAAGGGTTCTTGACTTTACTTATATTCTTGAGAACTAATTATTAATTAAAGAAAATGAATTATGTGTGTTATATATGTAGGGTGCAGGTCATGGTGTGGCATTATACAAGCCAGAAGAAGCTTTGTTCATACTGGATGGCTGGCTTGCTTCTCATAGTTATTTAAGTGACTCCTAAGATACATTGCCCTATCATGATCAGCAACCAATCAGTGGTACCTTTATAATTCACTTATTTAATTAAGTAGACAAATGAATGAGTTACACACGTCGATCGGCTGGCCTCGTTTATATGAAACATTAAGCATATATTCTATATTATTAAGTATTACTATTATATCATGATCCACCTCTTTTCGATCTTTGAACAATAAATTGTTACCATGTTTCCATTTCATATGAGCAGTGACTCGAAGTGTTTCCATTTCCCCACCACTTGAACACTGCCCTCCAAACATCGATCAACTCTGAGCAAGTGAAAATCGAGTGTGAAACGTCCTCCACCTTTGGATTACATCTTGGACATAAAATAGATGGAATATCAATACTTTTCTTTGCTAACCTTCTTTGAACCGGTAACCGTTCCAAATATGTCTTCCATGCAAATCTTTTTGGGTATAATTCCAGACCAAAATGTTCGCGAAATGAGATGTTTACTTCCTACCTTCTTGTATTCATGATCACTTTCTTCATTGTTGTCTTTATTTAACTTAGAGCTCCATTCATCCTTCTTGTTTTTGTTTTAAGGATATAGAAGCTATAAGATCATTTAACCCACTGAACTCTTCGGCCACCACTCCCTTTAAAAACCTGACAATAGACAAATATCCCAAAACCAAGTATCATATATCTTAGCGAACTCCCATCTCTGATATTGATGGAATCACCCACCCCCCCAAAAAAAAAAAAATAATAAAGAATAAGAGTCAATATATAACCTACCCGAAAACCCGTGAATAATTTTAATCACATGAATCCACACTAATGTTGGTTCAGTTCTGAACCTACACCACCATTTCCCTAATAAACTAAGGTTGAAAGAATTCAAGTCCCCAATATTCAACCCACTTTCCTCAAATGAGGAAATAACCCTTTCCAATTTATCTCAAGAAATCTTATTTTTAACCCCTCCCCTACCCCAAAAGAAATTTATTCTATTCATCTCGAGCAATTTAAGGATGCAAACAGGAGCCCCGAACAAAGAAAAGTAATAGGTCACCAAACTAGCAGGGTGTTCAAAAGGAAGGGGCTATTTTGTTATGTATTCATTAACAAGCATTGGTCATGTAAGACAAACATACAAATATATTTATATCTCCCTGCTTTGTTTTCCTACTCATCATTCTACTCACCAAATCAAGACAAGTGTCAAAATAAAAAGATGAGATGAAGAAAGAGAATAAGTGAATTAACATGTTATCGTTTAGTAGGTAGAAGGAGAAGTGGAAAAATTTATTAAGAAGAAATATAATTTTTCACATTGAAAAATTCGAACTCGCAGCCTCTAAATCACTCGATTTCCAATGCGATATTGTTTAAACTTCCCCGTAAATTAACTTTTTTAACACATGCACACTCTAACCTGCTCCATATCCACAACAAACTAGAACCCATGAACATTAGAAATACATTTCCTCATAGATTAACTTAATTTGCGTTTTTTCTTATCTTAAGTAATAATTAAACAAGGTATTTTTTTATTACACCCAAACTTTTCACGGTAGTACTTAAAAGCTAATATATAATTTCAAAATCAATAAATCATGCATGTATGTAATAGTTTTTTTTTAATTTTATAAATTTGAAAGGCATATTAGAGGAGATACTTTCAGGTTTTAAGAAAGACACCGTTACAAATTGATAATTTATAATACAAATCATGCATGTATATAGTCGTTTAATAAAGAAATATAAATATTTGGAGACATAATATCGAATAAGTTAATTATTTATCTAAGTATATCATATCTTACAACCAGAATTACGTGATCGATCTATTTGGATAAAAAGTAAAAACTATTGAAACAAATAATGACCAAAAAAAGATTCGAGTATTTCGGGAATAACCGAACTAAAATTTATCTACCCTATAATCAAACTGTATTTAGTACGGATAACTCAATAACCGATACCTGACTCGAACTAACCGAATTGACAACAGGTCGGTCCGTTTGTTCGGACATCTGTTATTTTTGACACTTCTAATTTGACCCACCCGTATAGTATGTAAATCAGCGCATGGCCAAGTATCATCGCAAACTTCAATAAAACATCATATACATCTTTTGCTTCATTATCATCTTATGCATCGCTATTCATCACTAACATCATTTTATACATCCATCTTATTGAGGTCTATCATTATACTTCGCTATCATTGCCACCCCAAATACCACATGCGTGGCCGGAAACCACTAGGGTTGCAAGGTCTGCCTCAACTAGCACCATATGCGTGTCTGGCAACTACTAAATTCCAAGGTCCGTCCGCACTGGGACAAGTTCACTAGGCGTGTCCAGCAAGTAAGGTACAACGTGGAGCGCAACTCCCACTTCTACACACACTCCCGTAATCCGCCCGTTATACCTACTCCGACATAAGTCGTTCAGGTGAAAGTACAACGGGTGCCCCCATCGCTAGGCCCTCCAGCTTTCACCATCGTGGTGTCATGCGTTTAGACCTCTATCGCTAGTCAAACACCACTCCAGTATGCCTGCGCGTAAAACACAAGTACACCATGTGTTGTCATGGTTATCTAGAAACCCGACAACTAACCATCGCTTTGCTAACATATCCTAGAAGACATTCCTACTAGGCATCATCTTTCATCTAGGAGTATATCTACCCCCTCCCAAATCATCATATCAATTCATCATGAATATCGTTTTATATATCTATACGTATATATGCATTCATGGCAAACATCGTAAGTCAATTGCATGTCATCAATAAATAAGTAGCATGTATTACAAACAACCATAAGTCAATCATAAACATTCATATAAAGATATATCATCTTAAAAATCGTTAATACTTTCAAAATAGATTTTGTCTTCGTGCTCGGTTTTGTGAAATAACTGAACTCACCTCAAACCGGACAAAAAGATCACCACGAAACTAGACCTGACAAGCTCCACACACGGATTGTCGAATCCCGCTCTTACAAGCTCCATGACACTCCTCGATATCTCCAAAAACGAAGTTGAAATCAAAACTTAGCTCAAAATGGTATCACCATAACTCCCGAGACTCGCAAACATGCACCAACGAATCCCCAATACTAACACACGATTTCTAGCCTTAGAAATGCTCCCAAAGCAGGCAGAGTAACGGTACAAATGAGAGAAAAACGTGAGAAATGGCTGGAAATGAACTCATATATATAGGCAGCCTGGGAACGCGTAGTGTCGCAACCGTCCACCTTACGTGCCTCTGCAACATGCAAACTCTGACACACGCAACTTCTGCCGCCCAAACGTGTCGCGTTGCAACCCCCTTTTTTCCAGAATTTTCTTTTCTTTAAATAATAATAATACTCCATAATAATTATTACTATTAATAAATAAACTACATAAATATTATTTATTTCTCATCTAAATAATATTACAATATTTTCTAGAAAATTCGGGTCGTTACTGGTGAAACGGAAGTGAAACGTCCAAATGGTCGAAGCCCTAATAGAAGCCAGTTGCCGGTTGAAGCCCTAATCTTGTTTAGATTGTGAGCATATGGTGAGCATGAAGGAAGGAATTTCAATTCCTTAGGCAGGGGAAGGATTCTACTTTCCGTTGTTTGAAGGAAAGTTTTTCATACCAAAGATTCCAATTCTATTGATGAACCAAACATTGAAATCTCTAGGAATTGGACTCCAATTCATTCAAATTCTCAAGGATTCTCTCCAACCAAACACCCCCTAAAAGCAAAGTAGAAAACCTAAACACTCTCGGTCTCTCTTCGATTTCTTTCATGTTGACTAAGGGTTTGACTATGGGGGCGGTTTTCTTGTTCATCCTGCACTTCCATATGGGTTTCGTTCATTTCTTCACTGTCTTCTTTAAATACAAAACATATACGAAGAATTTCCCCCTTTTGACCAACACTATGCGTTGAATTCGATCAATAACACACTTTGTTTCCGTCTATGTTTTGAAACCAAACAAGAACACATAGTGTTGTATATGTTGAACTAAACAAGAACATACACACACACACTATGCGTGTTTATTGAACTTGTGATGATGATCTGTTTTGGTTTCTCCTGCTTCGATCATCAGCGGTGGTTTTAGAGAGCGGAAGGAAGATAATGGTTTGATATTGATTAACAGTTTTGGGAATTGGGAGTACGTGGAGGGTGGGATTAGGGTTATTTTATTTTTTATTTTTAAGTTAAATGACAACTTTACCCTTGGATAAGACAAATTTAACATGGATAACCGACCGTTAACTAAAGAACAATCAATGAAACATATATCCATACAAAAAGAATACCAACGTAATTTCGCATCTTATATGAATCGAATGTAAAATATGGACAAACCTAAAAGACCAACTACGTAATTAAGTCTAAAATAAACCGTCCGATATATAAACTGACCATCTTCATAAAGTGTATAATCTCACAATCACAAACCATGAAAACCATAATATTTCTTGGTGTTACATGCATAAAGGATTTACTCTCATAATATTCTCTATGAAAAATGATTTAATACTCATGTTTAATTTTCATAGGGAAATTTATCAAATTCATGGATAAGAATTATAATTGTGACACATCTACTAATTAGGAGTCACTTAAAGAAGTACGAGAAGCAAGCCATCCATCCACAAGAGCTGAGGCTTCTTTAGGCTTGTTTAATGCCACCGCATGACCGGCACCCTACATGACATAAAGAGAAGTTTTATATCTTTATATCCATTAAATGCTTCTACCCAGTAGACCATAGACAAGTGTCAAAATTAAGTAAGGAAATAAGGAAAGAGAATTAGTGAATTTCACATATCACTATTTAACAGATATTGGAATGAAATAGGAAGAGGAAATATAATTTTTCTAACACAAATAATTCAATGAATGCTCTATTTATCCCTTATTTAATTACATATATATATTCTTTATCTATCCCGCTCATCTTCACATATCACCATTTAACAGATATTGGAATGAAATAGGAAGAGGAAATATGATTTTTCTAACACAAATAATTCAATGAATGCTCTATTTATCCCTTATTTAATTACATGTATATATTCTTTATCTATCCCGCTCATCGGTCAACATCGAGGCAGTAAATTATGTGAAACGTAAAGTGGGAGTGTGCATGTGTGTTTAGTGATAAACAACTTGGGATCGAAACCATCTTATAGAAGCTTGTAAAACATCAAGTAGTGACAGCTGTAGAAAATAAAGCCTTTGATGTTTACCTTTTATTTAACGATTATGGTGTAGAGAAAAACTAGATTAGGGTTTAGTTAGGAAAAAATTCGTCGCTGATTTACAAACACATGTCAGTAAATGTGACTTCATCAGTTTCATGTTTGTTTATTACCTTAATAGTTGCATACACCAAGGAATATCCATTGTTTTCATAACTCATCTGATATCTGCAAAAACAAGAAACAATTATTTTGCATAAATTTTTGTATAGAAACAATGCAATCTCATTAAATAGCATCAGTTTCCAAGGAAAAAAATAGATAAATTGAAGATAATTGAAATAAAGAACTAAAAAAGATATAGCAAAGGGAAAATAAAATTTATACGCAGGACAAAAATATGTGTCTAAATGTATATTTAAAAAGGAGATAATAATAGATTACAAAATTAAAGGTGAATATTATAAAAAAGATAATACGTGAGACATGTATCAATTATTAAATGAATTACACATATGCTTAGATTAATTTATTAGGTAAATTTTTTTGTTTAAAACTGAGAATACTCCTACTCTAATCCTACTATTAGATCTATGAGTTTTGTAAGTAGATGTAAATTAATCAACTATAAATTAAAACATACCCAGCAACTTGATTATCAACAAACCATGGATGCCATGGGGTTTTAAGAGGAACATTGAGAGATCTTATCCATTTCTCTGTGCCCACATATGGAAATGTCAAATCATGATCTCCACTGTCAATTAAAATATTAGGAAAGAAATTTATAAGTCCATACTGACTGCAGGTGCAAATTTAAAATTCTAAGATTAAAAATTAAATAAAGGGTATGATTCATGCACTCTTATATATCCATACTTCAGATGCAAATTTAAAATTAAAAAATTAAAAAATAGATAAAGGGTATGATTCATGCACTCTTAGGTGACAACTGACTTGTTTTTGTTTTCTCTGGACTAAATACAAGGTATAGAAAAATGTTCATAATTAAAAGGTGCTACTAGTTGGGACTTCTCTTTCTCATATACCAAATATCTCATCAGATCACCGGCATCTATTTTCTTGTCACATCAATGCTATATCATTTTTCCTTTCCATCTTACTTCATCCCATTCTCTACTTTTTTTAAAAAGAATTAAATTTAGAGAGAAGAGATATAGAGAGAAGAAGAGAGAGAAAAAGGGAAAGAAAGCGTGATTGGGAACCAACTAAAATTGGTCACTGAGAGTGAAGGGGAGGGGGCAATGGTGTGGCAAGGGGTCACGCACCATCCAACTGGATGGATGCGCCCAGATATTCATACACATATCATACACCCATATACATCACATCGCATGGTCAATTTAGACTATTAAGAAGGTCCAAATATTCACGGTCTAAAGCTTTTGAAGTAAATAAAAATCATACAGTCTTCGGGCTCCGCTATACATAAAAAGTCACTGATTTTTCAACCAATAGACCGGGCTTCTATCTGGTTTAATTCATAATAAAATCTAATTATTTAATTAATTTTAAACCATGTTTAAAAACCGTAAAATAATTAAACGGGGCATAATTATAACCTAACAAGTTATTATAGTACCTGATGATCAAAACTTCGCAGTTTCTTGTAGTAAGTTGTTTATGGTCAGCAATTACACTGAAGACGTCATATGAGTAACATATGGTGTCATTTTTCCCAAATGTGTAATGGATAGTTTCATTTGTTTTCTCCCACAATCCTATTGTTCCCTGTCCAACAGCGAAAAGACATTTTTTAAAATTATATGACATATTTGCTTTATTTCTTTTCTTAATTTAAAGATTTCCATCCATAACGGGTCGTTAGGCCTGACCCATCTATATAATAATGTCGGGTTATCTTACAATAAAACTTAATCTACATTAAGTCTAACAAAACTTACCGGACGAACATGGAGAGCTTTCTGAACCTCCTTGTTGTTTGCCCAACCATCTAAAATTACCTTAGTTGCAGCCTGAAAAGTAAAAAAAAAATTATAAAGTCATACTTCTTCTTTTAGAAATCTTTAACAGTAAATCTATGAATTTGAGATAGAAAAATTACAGGACAATCTGGAGCTGGATTTATGTCATCACACACAGGCTCGAGTATGTTCGAAAAGTTAATATCATCTAGGCACTAAAATCAGAAACTTGGATTAGCTAGAGTTGTTAAAATAAATAAAAGCTGTAAATATGTGATAAAAGTTATCCATATATATTTACCTCATCCATCCTTTGAATAGTAGCTGAACAAAGTGTGTTGCTTGGGTCAATATATACATAGTTACCGCGACAAGTATCTTTCGCAGACTGAAATGTAACACGAAGTAACCAAACGTTAAAACATAGTTATTTTTTTGGTCTACAGGGCATGTATTAGGGTTTGATATCTGAACCTTTATAGTGTTGATATAAGTACTGTTTGGTACGTACCTGGTAGATATCGTCTGATATAAGTGCAACACGATGAGAAAACTCTAATCTTGAATTAAAATCGATGAATCTATCGGTGAGAGGGCTAACAATTAGGCATCCCTGTATATCAAAGTCAAAATCATGGTAAATTTATAGTAAGCAAAATTTTGTCAATGTAGGGCACCTTTTATTTCTAGAAATCTATTTAATTAATACATATTTATAAATTAGTGTAGAAACAGACATTGTAAATGAAAAGTGATTGAATTATAATTGATCACAGCTGTAATTAAGCAAATTCAAAATATGAATCAAACAATTTGCAATTATAATCATAAAGTTAGATCGTATAGTTGAATATATCATTTTTCTTACTTTAATATTCAATTCTGGTTGATCTCCACGTTCATTACCTACACAATTAGAGAAATATAGTAAATCAAGAGTTACAGAAGTCAAAATAGTAACCAGCAACATAGCTCGACTCTTCGGAGAAACTCTTAACGCAGGTAAAATCCGGTTTTAGAAAAGGAAAATTTAGATTATTGATAGATTTCTTTGTTAGGTATTGGAACATATATATGCTTTTGAACAAGAATTAGCTATATGAATGATGTCAAAATATTTGTAATCTTAGAAATCTTACCCTTATATGCCTCTAATGTGACAGTTGGTACAAGAATGCCCATATATGAAATCCCAGATATGTACAGTGGATTATCAAGAAATCTGGGATGCTCTACAAGCCACTGTATTTACACATTTACAAACATAAAAATTTTATAATTATATAATTTTTTTCCTAATTTTTTTATGATTTCAAAATAAAATAAATGATATGAAACTAATTAATTAATTAAGCAATAACCTTATTTTTACCTTTTTTAAAAACTGATAACTATGAATAGCTAACTGGGAGTCACTACTCCTCCATCCTTCCTCTGTTGTAGCATATGAATACCCTACACCTGCTGGTAGATCTAGAAATATTACACTGGCTTCCTACAAAATATTAGAATTATTATTTTATTATCACATAAAATAAATTTCAACATTAATTAATCTTTTATGTAACCAAAAGAATCTACCAGAATGGAATTTTTATTATTTTCAAGAGTTAGAATAATATACCTTCGTCCAAGAATTGGGACTTAATTCCAATGATATATTGTTCCACCCCAAACTATCGAATTGAATACTTAATGGACCTGCAAAACATGGTTCATAATATTTTTACTACTTTGAATTGCAAAAAAAAAAAAAAAAAATCCATCGGTGTTAGAGAGGTTATATATAATATGTTACTACTTACGATATCGGAACATAATATTGGTTTTCCGGTTTTAAACAATAAAATAAATAGTGTTAACATGACGGATCATTTCTCCTTAAACAAATACATAAATTCTTGTTTAATTTGATACCGATCTGATAGAGGAAAGGAAATAGTCCGGAAGTTCCAGGGCCGCCGGTGAGATAAAGAAGAAGAGGGTCACGCGACGGGTCTCTTTGGGACTCAGCGAAGTAGTAGAAAAACTGTATTTCATTGTCTTCTCCAACTCCTACGTATCTTAAATTGGACAGAAAATGAAAAAAAAAAATTAAGTTTTTGAATATTAAGATTTCAGAAGGCAATAGAATTGAAGGATCGAATACAAGGATTGAAGTAATGCATACCCAGTTTCAAAAGTGAAAGGAAGATCACCAGGAAAACCTGGCAGATTCTTGACGATTGATTTGGCGTCTGACAAGGATAGGAGATTCACAAAGATGAATAAAAGAGGAAGTATTATGTATGTTGACTTCATTACCATGACTATAAGTCTATAACTCTTAACTCTCCACACACAACTCCGCCTCTCAAGTCTCCAAATTTAAACCATATGTGTGTGTATATATACACACACACACACACACACATATATATATATATATATATAATGGTTTGTTTTTTTTAAGGATTAAAAAAGTACAACTTGGCATTGGTATGTGAATTGAATAACGCATATACGGATTTAATAAAAATGATATGACTTGTCAACTTGCAGTGTTTGTTAAAAGCTTAAAAACTTTACGGCATCCACACTCTCTCTCTCTCTCTCTCTCTCTCTCTCTCTCTCTCTCGATCATATATATAGGAAATGTCACCCTTGTCTATATGCTCAAACAAATTACGTGCCCTTCTGTATTTTGTCTCTCTTAGGCCATTCGTATGGTATTACCGTCCCCTTCTACAGGTCTACGATGCAGGTGGATAGCATTAGTGAACACCAAAACTAACATATTCTTTCACTTAATTTCTAAAAACAACATCCAGGTTACCCAACCCAAAAACCACCCCCTCTTTCTGTTTCTATATCCCTCTTCTTCTTTTCTCTCTATCTCTCTTCATTTAGTAAATAATAAAATAAAACAGTGAGAAAAATTGAGAATTGTAAAATTAAGATTGTTGAAAAAGGAAAGAAGAAATAATGTAACGCTAATATGTTAAGAGAGAGACTATATTGACGGTCCTAGGTCTCAACCCTACCGCGAGTTCATGAGAGCGCCTAAGTAGCCACTTTTGTTTCACGACTCATTAAAGGATTCATTAGTTACTCATTAATGACACATTAATTACTTATTAATGAAGTGTATTTTGAAAAATTAAGCTAATATAATAATGACTCATCTTGCCGTTCAAAAAAATAATAATAACTCATCCATCCGGATGCAATTCACACTTGGATAAATGTATTAATGACTAAAATACCACTATTGATGATTAATAATTCTTAGGGTATGTTTGGTAGGGGAAAAAAAAGGGGAGAAATGGAAAAGGAGGGTTTTCTCTTGTTTGGAAGCATTTGGGGTGGAGAAATGATTTCTCCTTTCTTTTCCTTTTCCCGGTTTCCTTTGTAAACTCTTTTCTCTCCATTTTTTGGAGAAATGAGGAGAATGGCGTCGTCTGTATAGATAATCGTTGCCGTCGTCGTCGCGATTGAACCCTAATCGTTGCGATGTCGTCTGTTGCGAAGTCGCCGTCGTCGTCGCGATTGAACCCTAATCGTTGCGATGTTGTCTGTTGCGAAGTCGCGTCGTCGTCGCGATTGAACCCTAATCGTTGCTATGTCGTCTGTTGCGATGTGGCCGTCGTCGTCGCAGTTGAACCCTAATTGTCGGTGATGTCGTCTGTGGCGACGTGTTTACGGCGAGGCGGCGTTGGCCGCAGCCGTCGTCGTCTTTGCGATGTCGTCGATGAAACCCTAGTCGTCGTCTGTTGTGACGTCTGTCGTCGTCGATGGAACCCTAATCGTTGTCCACTGTTGTTGATGGAACCCTAATCAGCGATGATGAGTGTCCGGCGTCGGCAAGGCGGTGTCAGCGCCGCCGCTGACGAGATTCCGGCGACCTGAGCCTATTTCTCATTTTCATTTCTTGATGGTACCAAACAAGGACTTTTTTTACTAATTTCCATTTCTCACTATTTCCATTTCTCCCCCATTTTCATTTCTAATTCTCCCATTTTCTTTTTCCTGTACCAAACACCCCCTAAAACATTTTTCGATGGGACTAGCTTTCATTGATGCATCAGCTCTTTGATACGCTTCACATCAAATTATACCAACTCTAACCTATTAGACGACTTACACCTAGAAAGTCAAAGAAAGGCAGAAGGTTGAATTCAGTAGAAGCTAAATCCATTTCGTAAGTTGAATAGTTAAGGTCTAACAATTAGTTTGTGAGATCATAGAGAGTTAAAAATCAGTTTGTTGAATCAAGATCTCTGCTTGATTTGAATTTTTAAGAGTTGAAAGTTTAATATAAAGTATTAGACACAAGTTCTTAAATATATTCATTTGTTCTTTAATTTTTGATTGTGTATTGACCCATATTCTATACATATCAGTTTGTTGATTGTCTCTTTCGGACCAACACAAAGATCATTGTATCTCACAAGATAGCTATCCATATCACACGAACACGAAAAATAATACTCATAACCCCCAAGTTAGAAGGAAAGCATGTTAAGACATACAGTTTAACTAACCCACAATTCAATACTCAGTCATGGCCATCTCATATCACAGGCAACATAGATATCCGACCTTAATACTCAATCATGGTTGCCTCTTGAAAATATGAACTAGTGTGTCTGTACGTTTAAATGTATAGATGATTGACACGTGTCATTAGAATGTTAGAAAGATTACTTGGAAGATTTTCACAAATATATAGTATTTCACATCAAGGAATAGAAACTACTATTGTTTACAGACTATTAGCAGATGTTTGAAAATGTCTTTAATTAGGCAACTACTTATTCAGATTTTAAAGATATGTCCTATATTAAATAGAGAGCTCGTTTTTGCTCGTGAATGAGCTCAACGTGTTCATTGTGTTACTCATCGAGTTCTGTTATAAGCTCGTTATCCATGAGCTATTTGCCAGGGTCACACACATAACGAGCATAATTTTTTCCCTTTTTTTATGTACTATGTTACTAATGATAATGAGAGACGGTTATTATTACTAGCAGCTGGTGATAAGTTAGTGATATTGACTTAGATTTTAGTTATTGCAGTTATTAGTGTGGGTGATCTAAGATCTGTCCAAAAAGTAGTACACACACAAACACACACACACACACACACATATATATATATATAGAGAGAGAGAGGAGGGATCCGGTGAGAACACATGTTAAATGGAGAACGGTGAGATCATCCAAGAGCTATAAACTGTTCTCCAAGTTCTCACATTAAGAGATGTTCTCATTTAATCCTGCCTCTCTGTATATATATGTCCTAAAACCTTATCCTTATACTTAATTTTGCCTATGGTTCTAGAGCCCCTATAGTTCAAAAGTTGTGTTGTGTTGAATGTTTATTGCAGAAGTTTAAGTTAAAGCCCATACTAATATCTACTACGTCAATAAAACAATTCTTAATCATATCAAGCATGTGACAAATACTTGTTTGATAACCCTTTTTATTTGTTGTTTTATAATTTGTTTTACCCTTTTGCCTCAATATTATCTCTATATCTAACTATACATACGGTATGTTACTAAAATAATAGGCTTAATACTTCAAATAGTGAGTTTTTTTTCTTTTTAGAATCTCATTATATAAAAATCGAGGCTTTGATTCAAATAAAATAAGTAGGTCTGGATTACTTTAGTATTGGGTTTAGTTCAAAATATATATAAAATTTGTAATGTTTTACTATTATGTGTAATGAACTTTAAAACTTTTAATTTGTTGTTATTGTATACATTTTAGTTACATAAAAAAAATGTATAAGTTTAGTACATATATTACAAAGTTTAATACACACAATAACGACAAATCAAAAATTTTATACACATAATATCAAAACGTGATAAGTTAATTAACTAAACGTATTTTCAACTCAATTACTAGACTTCATCGTACGTGTTTAGCCATTACAATGTTCATGATGGTGACTTATTCTTGTATTTCTTCTGTTATTTCCTAGGACATAATTTTTTCTATTATTGTGGAGAATACAATTCTTTTTGTTTGTTGATTTTATTTTTGAGAAATATATATCCTTCTATTTTTTTTATTACTTCATTCTCTTACCTATTTAATTTTTAACGTGTGTAAGACATTAATTATCTTTCCTCATATGTAAGAGAATAAATAGAAACAAAAAGTAGGTCGATATATCATTTTTTATTTCCGGTCAATCATGATACAAGTTTAATATCTTTTGATTACTATCATGATTAATTAGTTGTGCGAACCGGGATCAAATAGGAACGTTCGCACCGTGCGAACGGTTCCATGTCATGGAGCAAGACCGCACGACGTGCGACATCGAAAAATGGCGGCTGGACTCCACGTCGTGGAGCATACCGCACGACGTGGGCCTTCGTTTTTCACAAAATGCAGTGATTTTTTACAAGATGTAGTGTTTATTAGGCGAGATGCAATGATTTTAAGTTAAATGCGGTGATTTTATAAACGAGATGCAGTATTTATTAGCTAAGATGCGATAATTTTATAGACTAGATACAGTATTTCTATCGTTGCGTATTTTAACCTTACTCTAGTTGTGCCTGATGGTACAATTTCGCAAAGAATGTGAAATAGCCAATCCCAAATCAGGTTCGGATCATCATCATCATCAACAAAACGCGATCGAAACCGTAAAAAAGTTTTTTTCATCGAATACCAGCTACCCTTGATCCTTTCTCCGCTTCACATCGACGCACGCAAATCCGTCTTCGTTCCTAAATTCTGCGCTACGCATCAGTTGGTTCATGATGGATTAATCTTCATATATAGCCTGTTCTTGATTTCATTCACGCAAATCATCGAACACTTTGCGTACGTTTGGACATAGCCATTCGTTGGATCGTGACACAATTGGTATAATGTCGCTTCCGTTTATGAAGCTTGGGACGCTTGCACTGAAAACCCTAAGCAAACCCATTGCCAGCAGGCTTAAAAAACAAGCCGCCTTTAACCCCAAATTTCGAACCTCCATTATCGGTATTGCTCAGGTACTTTTATTACTTCCTATTCATTTTAATAAAATCTGTTTATGTTGATTTGCATTTTCACCTTTTTTTCTTCTTTTTTGGTTATTTTCTTATGTGTAATAGTTAATCTACAACAAAAGAAACTAAATGGGACACTTGTATTGGTTGATGTAACAGGTGAATCATCGGCTGACGACAACAATACAAAGGCGAATATACGTGCGTGCAACCGATGTTGAAATTCGACCTTTGGATGAAGAGAGAGCTGTTCAGGTAGCAGGGGACCTTATTGGGGAGCTCTTTGTTTTCTCGGTATTAATCTTATAATCCTGCTAAATTATAATTTGTTGAAATGCTCCTTTGGATAATGAAACTTATAATATTAATGTGATTCAATAACTTAATTGTCTACATTATTGTTGCTATATATGGGTTTATTATTCACTTGTGAATTGTAGCGGTACATAATCAAAGATAGAACAAGAACAACTTGGGGCAGACCTGTATTGGTCCAAATGGT
The DNA here is from genome assembly GCA_032274825.1 of Drosophyllum lusitanicum. NCBI lineage: Eukaryota > Viridiplantae > Streptophyta > Magnoliopsida > Caryophyllales > Drosophyllaceae > Drosophyllum > Drosophyllum lusitanicum. Next base: position 20,093 of record JAUEJL010044846.1, read on the forward strand.
GATACGAGCTACCGGTCAATCAACCATGTGAAGTTGAAAATTTTGGTACTTTTTTAGCCGTACTATCAGTCAAATCTCTTTAGTGCTAAAATGTGAACCACTTTGTTAAATTGTTGTTGTTGAAACCTAAAACATTGTTAAAATGTTAAGTTTTGATTTAGATTTATGTCAAAAACAAAATCGTTATAGCTAAAACATTGTTTCTAGGGTTAAAAATGGAGCTTTCACTTGAAGAAACAAGATTTTTTTACCTGACCCGTTTTATCTTGAAATTTGATTATTTTTATTTATTTTACATATTGTTAAAAACTTTGTGCCACTACTAGAAGAAATTTCTGGGTCCGACCCCAAGAACGACTTCATTTATGTGAAGAAAACTAGGCAAAAGTAGATAAGACATGAAAATTATCATATTAACTGTCTAATTATGATAATGTTTTCATCATTATTTTGTAAAGGGATGGAGTTTGAGTGTGATCACTTGGTGTTTAACTAATTTATTTAAAACTGGATTTTGTAAATTTGGGATTGCTGCTTGATACCATGACATTTTTGATGATTTAATAAGGGTTTAGATTTGAAAATTTTAATCAGGTTGCAGGGGCAGCCCTTATCTTTGAGGTGCAAAGAAGTGCTAGATCAGAGGCTAAAAAAGAAGAGATCCGTAAGCAAGAAATTGAGGTAAAGTTCTAACTTTTCCTGCTAGCAATTTCAAGATTCCAATATGTTGGGAAAAATAGGCTTACAAATATATCCTCTTTTGTTGACATAAAAATATACAACTTGTTTATATAATTGTATG
>JAUEJL010045067.1:0-20885 GCA_032274825.1 Drosophyllum lusitanicum
GCTTTACAGCTCACCCACCGGAGCGGTTGATGTGTCTGGTACCCCAGTTTGGTGCATTGAGCCGGGTTAGCTCCCCTACGAGATATGTCGCCTTCTGACTACGCCAGCTCATCGCGAGATGTTAGGATAACACTGTTTGAGCATGATTAATGATATGTGATATATTTATGTTGATTATTATGTTATTCTGTACTCATTAGCTATTATAGCTAACAGATACTACCTCTCACATGTGCAGGTGATCCTCAATGAGCTCGGGAGCCTGCGGGTAGTTTACTTTCATAGGAGGAACACTGTTTTATTAAACTATGATATTATGTTATGTTTGTAATTATTTTTAGATAATGGTTGGCCGGTTTAGTAACAGTAACACCAAACGATATATGTGGCAACATTTTGACTGTATATATAATTTGCCACGTGTTATTTACTTCCGTTGCATTTTTAAATTATAAGACAGGTGTAAATGTTCTATTTACAGTCAAACCCACGCGGTTTGAAAACTTAAATTATATTTTAAAAAGAAAAATCTGGTTCTCAAAATCACGGTGTTACACTACCTCTTGTTGAACCAATTGGCATTGGATGCCCCTAAACCCTTAATCAAGTTCGTGTCATCTCGAAAAGCTAAAAGCGGTTCAACTAATAAAGCCAAATTACACTTTGCCACCGGGATTGACATAGGCGACAATCTACGACCAACCATTGATGGAGTTTTCACTTCATTTATTGAAACCCAATACAAGAAGTAACTGAAATCTGGTAGCAATTGAGCATGAAAGGGGGCAATGGCATAAATTTAGGGATTAGGAGAACTGGGTTTAGTGAGAATAGCCGTATCTTTTAATATAAACAAAAGACTAGTTTCAATAAAATCTATTTTATAATCTTAGCTATTATATTTAGATATAAATAATAATTATTGTAACATCACAATTTTTTTTTTGAATTAAAAATAGTAGTAATTTGAAATCATATATTAAAATATTCGACAAGTATTCTCCCAAAAAGTATTCACTTGCTCAACACACTAGACTTACGGCTCAAACAAAATTCAATGTTTCAATAGATATATCAGAGTTTAAAAATATGTGGAAATAGCTGTCACGCCGCCGCCTTGCCCTTGTCTACACGAGACGGTCCTGAAAAACATTCAACAAACACGAGCAAGCATAACACGTAGCGAGCTAACACATTACTTGCATATTATACCAAATTCACATATTCGAGTAACAAGTACACATCATCACAAATGATGCCACACAAGCGGGTAAGTGCCCGGCTGCACATAAATTACCAAAGCTGCAATAACTAGCACCTAACTGCGCATAAATGTCACATCAACACACATGCAGTACAACATCACACATGAATAGTGATCACATCATAATAAGTAAGTTAGTGATAACTCACTTGATCAACGGTACTAAGTAGTTATAATTATTAGCAGTACTAAGTAGTTATAATAATTAGCAGTACTTTAGTAGTGAGACACGTTAATCAACCGGAACCTACATACACGGTTCCACTATATTAACGCTAAATTCTAACTCATCAGCTAAGTATAACTAACGGTTTAGGTTTCGATCCTAACACAACACACACACACACACACACCCCTAATTGTTATTCATACTTTAAAACTGCTTTGCGATCCCACAGTCATGAGATTTGCGATTCCACCATTTCTTGCTGATTTGTGATTCAACTTTAAATCTCAATTTGCGATTTAATTATATTTAAACTAATTCATGATTGACATATATCACTAATTTGCAATTCATGTCTTAGATTTTTTATTCAAATTGTTATACATTCCATTTGCGATTCCTGTCCCATCCAAGATCTGCCATTGTGTACATATGTCATGATTTATGATTTCCTCACCATCTTTTAAGAGAATTGCCATTTGTTGTATAGAATTGATTTGCGATTGGGGAATCTCACAAAGAGACTCAACCAATTAACGATTTGCGATTCACGGTCATAAGGGATTTACGATTCCTAAACACTTTGTAATTTGTGAGTTCCCAAACCTTTAGAACATATGTGATTCCCACGATTCAAAGCTGATCCTAATGATTCCAATCTCATTCACAACTCAATTAATTTACACATTTCTAATTACAGTGGATTCCATACATCATTTAGACAAGTCCTTAACAATTAATTCCATTTTCATCTATCACATGACCACCTAAGATGAAATCTAGCCCTTGGTTTTTCATCCACAGTCGACCATGAATTCAAACAGAAACTAATTAAATTCATATCCAGTTGGTATTTATATCTTCTTGTACCTTAGGCCGAATTATCCTCTTAAGGCCCTATGACCATTAACACTTAAGTAGAGGAAATACTATTATTTATATCCAATTCATTAATAATTACAAAAATTATATTTATGAACAAGTATTACAATTATCAAATTTTAACCATCCATTTCTATAAAAATTAAAATCCAATTTTAACTTTTCTTGATCAAAATTGTATTCAATTTTTAAGTCAAAATTATTATAGATAATATCATGTATGTCCTTCTTAAACCCTAAAATATCGTATTTACCCACCTTAATTTACAAATATCATATTTACCCTTTATAATATTACAAAATATTATATTTAATAAAATTCTTAGTTTTATCATTCTAAAATATTTCATTTGAATTAATTTTAATTATAACCAATAAACACTTATCTTATTAACCTAATTGTCACAATAATGATCCTTAGTTTTATAAGAGTTAGTTTCATATATTTATTTATTAAGCCATAAAATATCGTATTTGTACATCTTAATTTATAATATCATATTTATCCTTTATAATATTTCAAAATATCATATATAACCAAATTCTTAGTTTTATCATTTTAAAATATCTTATAAACAGTTTATTTTTTTCAGTTATAACTAATAAGTACTTACTCTTATTGTTTGTAATTGTAACAATAATGATCGATGGATTGTAGTATTGTACAAGAAATGTAATCACTTATCTTCCTATCACAATACGTTTATGTCATCATGTCTGCTCCATCGTGTTGACGCTTCTACAATTGGTTTGCGTACGTATTGACATTTCCTGTCAACATTTTTTTAAACTTTTATTTATTTCGTGTTTTATTATTATTTAATATTTTTTTATTAATGTTTAATATTTGGTATACTTTAAACCAACCAATATATCATACGACCATACAAGCATTTAATCTAGTATGGTTAATAGATTAGCAATCCTACTGGTTCCTTCAAGTCTAAATTGTATTTCATTCAAATAAAACAATTAATATGATGCATTTTGATGTAAAATTATTGGACTACTTGGTAATTGTCCTGCTTTTTTCTTCCTAGAATTACAACAAACCACGGCAAAGTTTGAATTATGATTACTTTTTAGCATTTAGTTCATTAAAATATATTTAACTTGTTATATTTTGCTACCGTATCTGTTAAACTTTAAAATTTCCTATTATATGTATCAAACATTTAATTTCTTGTTATTGTATGTATTAAATTTTCTATTGTATATACTAAACTTATACTTTTTTCCCTTTTTATATAATCAAAGTACATACAATAACAACAAATTAAAAACTTTATACACACAATAGAATCTTTTGAAGTTCAATACATATAACGGCAAACGTGTAAAGTTCCAATAAAGGAACGAAACAATTAAAGAAAACTAACACTAACGTTGTGTTCTCGAGTTGGTTTTTTGGAAGGAAAGGAAAGGAAGAGAAGTAAACCATTGTGTGTTCTTAAGGTTTTTTTTTTTTAGGGAATAATGTGCTATTTGATTAAAAAATTATCCTCCATTTGGAACGAAATGGGTCACCCTCTATTTCCTTTCTTTTTCTTCCAACTCAACAACACACTTTAATTATACATTTTCTTTTCCTTTTTTCTTTCCCCCTTCCTTAAAAAACTCGAGAACGGAGTGTAAACAACCGACAAAAGAACGAAACATCAGAGGAAAAAAGTATCAAAAATATATTGCAACTTTAGACCGAATTTCAACTAACCCGAAACACACTAGACGTCCACGAAACCAACACTACATAAACGATTAACATAAGAGGATAATTATTTAAAGAGTTAATTACATTTTTACCTTGCGTAGTTTGTTAGAGATTATGGATTTGGTTCCCCGAATTTTTACGGGTTTGATAACACCCGACCTTCTGTTTTGCATTTTTGTCCATCATAATCTTAAAATGAACAAAGTACCCTTATCCTATTATTTTCTTTAATTTCATTAAAATTAACTTTTAAATATTATTTAATATTAAATAATTTTTTTAAAATAGATAATATCAAATTTATCATTTTTATATATAAATGCGTCTCTCTCTCTCACTCACTATTATTTAGCTACCTCTCTCTTCTACAACACCCCGCCATCACCCACTACCGGCACCACCTCCGGCCACCGTTGCTAACATTAATAACACACATAGCTTTTAGAAAATTTCATATTATTTACATTATAAATGTGTAAAAACTACAAACATTACATGATTAGGACTGTTATAATATAGGACAAACAATTGCCTTTTTTTTATTGTAGCGTAACAACATAAAGTGCACATATGAAATTGAAGATTTGGAGGTAAAGAGATGCTTTTCCTTCAGCAGGGTGCAAAAGGAAAGAACTTTAGACATTTTGTTATATTGAAGCTATCACAAGTATCAAACAAAAAGCCAAGAACTATCATTTATCAACCCTTATATACCTTAACCTCCTTCAACAAGATAATCATATTTGTCATTAATCTTCAGTCCCCATGGCTTCTGAGAGTGGTAAACCTGCAACAATCTTCCTCTTGTTTGTGAACCTTGTGCTCTATTTGAGCATCATAATAATCGCTTCTTGGGCAGTCAATCACGGAATCGAAGAAACCCATGAACAAGGTACGTACAAGCGATGAATCCAACTTTTACATTACGTGTTTTAGCATCAAAGCCGAATATATATGTTGGTTTGGTTCTTTGAGCTAAAAATCGATTATTGTTGGCATGATGCAGCATCTGTTCTGAGTATTCCAGCAAGAATATTTCCAATATACTACCCATTTGGTAACATGGCAACTGGATATGTTGTTATCTTGTCTCTATTAGCTGGTGTTGTGGGCTTTACAACCTCTATCACAGCTTGTGATAATATGATTAAATGGGATGTTCCCAATTTTCAAACAGCTTCTGCTTCTTCTCAACTCAGTTTATTATTCACATTGCTTGCCATGGGGTATATATGCCATATTTTTGTATTAGACTAGTGAATACTTACTCTATTCGTTCCAAAAATATTAATTATTCATTTTTGACTTTTTAAAGTATTTCTTTTTCAACTTTAATCTTAAATATTTTTGTCTGTGTTATATAATACTTGTTGCAAAACAATGATGATTGTGTTTTAAGAGTTGTGTTCAATAAAGTCCATTTAAAAAACATAGTCCTGAAATTTTAATATTCAATCACAGGTGATTTAGTATACAATCACATGTGATTTGTAAAAACATCACATGTGAATTACGAAAAATTACGAAAATACCACTCCGCCCAAATTTTTAAAATTTAATCTGGACAATTGATGACATTAATCCAAAAGCTAAAATTAGTCCCTTGGGACTATGAATTAATTATGGACTATATTGAACATTCTTTTGTGTTTTGAATGTATTTTCTTCAATTATTATATAACACAAACAAAAATATTTAAAGTGAAAGTTAAAAAAAAATTCAAAAAGTCAAAAATAGACAATTTTTTTATGATGGATGATGTATTTAGTAACTAGTTTTTGTTATCTTTTAACACATGTTAATTTTCAATATGTAACCAGATTTGCCTGCAAGGAGATAGAGATCGGCTGGAGTGGTTCCACCTTGATACTACTAATCATTTTTTGTACTAGAGATAATATATATTAAGGTTTAATATAGAATAACGCTCTAATACCATGCATGTAGAAACACGATATCATACAGAAAGATGAAAATCCTCGGTAGGTGTTTTATATCATATTGATCACTATTTATAGAATATCAAGAGAAACAATAGAAACCCTAATGAGAAACTCTAATGCATGTTGAAACATGATATCATACAGAAAGATGAAAATCCCTTCTATATCATACTGTTCAATATTTATAGAATTCAAGAGAAACAATAAAAACCGTAATGAGAAACTCTAATGCATGTAGAAACATGATATCATACAGAAAGATGAAAATCACTTTTATATCATATTGATCATTATTTATAGAAATACAAATGAAACAATAGAAACCCTAATGAGAAACTCTAACGGGTCCGGACTCGTTTTAAGTTATCTTACAGTAAACCCTAATATACGTTATTTCAAATATTTCGAACTAATTTTCTTAATTTAAACCAAATTAATTGCTAGAATTAATGATGTTTGCAGCGTGCTCTAGAGGTCATCTTGATAATTGTAAGTGGGACACAATTACTTGGATTGATCGCGATTCAAGCTATTATCAAGGAGAATACGAAGTAATGATTGTTTTGTTGTCGTCATTGATTGTCTTGGATGATTGGTTTTTTTCATTTTATTTTTCATTTTGTACTTTGTAATTATATATAATTGTGTAAAAAATTATATGTTTGATCGTCTATTTTTAATTATTTATAATTTTGTAAAAGGAATGGTACTTGTGAATTAATTTTGTAAATCGGTCTCTGAATCTATCTCTCCATTTTGTAACGGTAGCATATGCCTTATCTTTTCGTTTTGGACGGTTATTCTTCAGATGACCTTGTTTTTTACTATGCTGACACACATCCTAGGGTTCACCTTTGATCCTCTACCCTTGGATCTTGACCGACCTTTTCGCCTTCATTTTCCTTTGCCTTTTTTGGAGCGGTCTCTTTCTCTACCTCTACCTCGATCTACCTCTATTGGCAATCAACCGATTGACTTCCAATCCATTCCCATTCCTATAAGGCATATGCGAAGCTCTCTTGAATGCAAACTCGATCTGATCTCTTCCAATGTGATTGTGTCTTTGCCAACAATGAAAGAATTAACAAAATTCTTCTATGACGGAGGCAACGAAACTAGCAACACAAGGGCAACATCCTCATCCTCAACCTCGACATTGACATTCTCTAAACTCGAAAGATTTAAATTCAACTCATCACTATGTATCATTCAAAGTCATTCCTTCCTTCATACGAAGCGAACACAGACGTTTCAACAACTTGTTCGTTATTTTATGTTTGTTAGTAATCTAATGATTATCATGTTTGTTTAAAGATATTATATTTGTGAGCATTTTATTTAATTTATTCTATTTGCTTAAACATTAATAATTTCTTCACTTTTTAAAATTTGTGAATTTTTTTAAAATTTTTTGAAAGGAAAATAAGAATAATATAATTCTTTAAAGTAAATTTTTTTTGTTGTAATGTATCTTTTTAGTTAGTTTACAAAAATAATCTAACCCACCGACTTTTTCTAAGAAAACTTATTAGCTAATCCAAATAATTTTTCTCCGCGTAACTTCTTATGTTGTGTGTTTGTAACACCCGTTTTCATTTTAAATTTATTTATACATATTACAAAAGTTATCAGGGTTTACAAAAGTGTTACAAAACATTTGCTGCTATTTACATAAGTGCTAACTGTATTGAAAAGAGTGTTTGAAAGTTTGTTTTATGTTACATATGAAGCTATCCAACCCATCACGGAACTAGGGCTTTACCCTTGCTAGAACCCGAGCCACCTATAAGAAAATAACATCAACAAAACGTAAGCTTTCGCTTAGTGAGCATATTAGCTTAATCTTTAACAATAATGCATTTTGCAATAAATCCCGCATACAACTCGCAATATATCGCACATATAAATATATATCTTGCATATGTTAATCTCTCATATTTGCGCATAGCTATACCACCTGCATAGCTACCCACCTCGCTTTATAAAGATATATATTGTAACGCCGTGGTTTCAAAATTCGTACGATTTTTTTAAATATCGCAGCGGAAACAATTATTGTCATCATTTAACGCTAAACAGTTAAAAAATCCGTTAACATTCACCGTCATAAATACCACTACGTTATCACACAGTTGAATCGTCTTAAATAAAATAATTCAAACACTCGTTTGGAGAATTAGCCACAAGCTGGCATAATAAAATAAATATACTACGTAGTCCATACTACCCAGTAGCTCCCACTCTCACCACGTCTCTACCTCCTACGCTACATGCACAAGTATGAGACACATTTCAAAAAACAAGTGTCAGCTTTCGTCTCGTGAGTCAGCAATAGATAAACAAAATCATTCTTTAAAAATGTAATAGACAGGTTTAAGATTTATAATAGTACCCAAAACCGTAACTTGACCTACCCGTATATCATCATACCTCCCTGCATGGTCAAGTATCATCATTATTCGTCATTATTTACATCATTAACATCTTTTACATTGGGGACACATCACTACACATCATATCATCATAAAGCATCGTTTTCAACTCCAAACATCGCTAATCATCAAGGTAACCATTAATTCTTAGTTGGGGTCTATCATTATACATCGTTGTCGTCACTACCCCAAACACCATATGCGTGCCCGGCAACCACTAGGGTTCCAAGGTCCATCAGCACTGACACCACGTGCGTGCTAAGCAACTGCTAAGACCCGTAGTCCATCCGCACCGGCATAAGTTCACTACGTGTGCCTGGCAAGTCTGGTATCGATTGGGGCGCGACTCCCTCACGTACTCAGACACCCGTGGTCCGTCCGCTATACCCACTCCGACAAAAGTCGTTTAGGTGAAAGTACAACCGGTGCCCCGTCGCTAGGCCCTCCTTTCACCAACGTGATGTTATGCACGTTGACCTCATCATCGTCGGTCAAACACCACTCCAGTGTATGTATACACCATGTGTTGCCAGGGTTGTCTAGAAAACTCGACAACTAACCATCACTGTGCTAGCAAATCCTAGAAGGCACACTTTTGCCCTTAGGCATAATGTCTACATCTTAAAGGTATGTCTACCCCACCCGCAAGTCGTCATAACCTCATAAAATATTCATCGCTAATTAATTACATCGTAAGCATCATTAAAATTCACACATCTTACAAGCATTTAAATAGACAATCACATGGCATCTTTAACTATGTAATTAAATTCCCCACGTATCATCATAAAATAGTAATCACTCGTAAGCGTCTTTGAAAATCATGTATAATCGTTTAACCTTTCACAAAAACGATTTTGTCATCATACTCGGTTTTGAAATTTTACTGAACTCACATGGAGTCTGAGAGTCGAAATCGAAAAAGGTCACCGAGAAAATTACCAAGCCACCTATAAAATAAACGAGTCCTAGTAAGTACTCGTGTGACGAACATCGAAACACAATTCAATCAAATCTGCTAGAATTGCAAATTCAATCACAATTACAATTCAATCACAATTGAAATTCAATTACAATTACAATCACAATTGAAATTCAATTACAATTACAATTCAATCACAATTGATTCAATTACAATTACAATTCAATCAAAATTGAAATTCAATTACAATTACAATTCAATCACAATTGAAATTCAATTACAATTACAATTCAATCACAATTGCAATTCAATCTCACCAACAACAAAATCGTAGTTCACTCATAATACTTGCAATTGTAGTTCAATTCTTAATAACATGTAATCGTATTTCATTCCCATAACAATCGTAGTTCATGCCAATTGTGATTCATTCAATCGTAATTGGCAAGGCTACCGATTGTAGTTCCCTTCTTCTCCCTCACAATCGTAGTTCATACCCTCCCTTCCCCTAAAAATCAGCCAACAAACAGGAAGCATAAAACCACCATCGATCAATGATTAAAGCCCCAAAACACATGATTTAAACATTAATGTCGCTCCCTTCTTGTCAATCTTATGAACCCTCTCTCCCTTCTCTCTCTTTGTTTGCAATTGCCGTAAGTAGCCTCTAGGGCTACCCAAAACATAATTTAACCCTAAGGATGCCTTAACTCTCTCTCTAATCACAAGTTAATCCTCAAAGTTCTTAATTTTACTCCTTTAGTCCCTATACTTGATTTCTTATGCTCTTACACTCTTAAAGAATTCCCTAACCATCTATTTACATTATAAAATAATAATTGAGAAATAATAAATGCATTTAATAGTAAACTCCTCGAGAATTCGGTCGTTACATATAGACATAATTCATAACTCTAATTCACACATGCGTCATGCAATAACTTCATTACATACATTTAATAAAAGATAAGTAGTAAACTCACCTGGTAATTAGTTAATGAGATAAATAGCTTATGTGTTCAGTAATGCATCTAATCACTTCCTTACACAATAGAAATAGTCGAGCATTACAATATGTAAATATTGATCTGGAAATGGGCTTACACGGGCCGTGTACCCTGTACACTACACTAACAAATATGTCAACATGGACGGTGTTGACCTAGGTCTCTACATGGGCGGTGTACCTCTACACGGGCCGTGTACCTATCACCATACACGACCATGTAAGGCTACATGGGCTGTCACCACCCTAGGTCACTACATGGGCCGTGTTCATCAACACGGGCTAGCTACACGATCTGCCCAAAACTACACGAGCTGTATAGCTACCGACTCAGCAGACCGTGTTCCTGCACAAACGCCGTTCTATATCCAAATTCAATTCTAATTATTTTTTGACATCAAATGAGTGTTTTCCTACACCCCAAACAACTTACAACAATACTAAAATAACTAGGAACATGAATTAAACAATATAATCTATGATTTAACCATCTGAATCATTTTAACTCGCTAAAAACACCTATTCAATTAAACAAAACATACCTTGATCTAAGGGCTGGTTAGATTTTTGTAAGATGCTAATTCTGCTGTTTACTTGATCAATTTCAATAAGAAAAATGGGCAGCCAAACATATATAATGTACGTACATACGTATGTGTGTGTATGGAGTGTTTAAAGGAAAATGGCATATATATCTAATAGTATGGCATAATTGTAGGTTTGGTCCCTTAACTAGATAAGTTTTATTTTGACAATTTTAGCCCATCTAGTTTATAAAGACACCTCTAATCTCATACTGGCAACTCATAGTATTTAAAACACTTATTTATATATTTTAGTTAAAAAAATTCCAAACCTTGAGGCGTTACAGTGTTCCCGAGGGTTATAATGAAGGAAAAGAACCAAAAAAAAAATTAAAGAGAGAAAAAAAGAGAAATAATAATTATACTCTTTTCGTGTATCCAAATTTAAAAGAAAAAAGAAGAGAAAATATATTATTTTTATTCTGTATTCTGAAGTCGGAGAGAAATAAAAAAATAAGTTCTATTACAATAATACTTTTATTTTCTAAATTATTAGTTGTATACTTGTATCGATGTTAATTTAATCACTAATAAAAAATAATAAATTTTTCCATTTCCATTTCCTCCAAATATTTCCCTTTTTACTAAGTTTATGGTAATAAGCTTTTATCCAAACACCCCCTTCATCTTCTACAAGAATCAAGTCACAAATCTAGTCATTACCCTATGATGTGTTCCTTCTCCCGATTGTTCATTGAATCATCACTCTCGTTCTCCTAACTCAGAATCGCAAATCAGATCACGAATCAAGTCACAAAATCGAAGTCCGAATCGGTCAATCGTCAAAACTCGAAGTCAGAATCAATCGGTTGGCGAAACTGGAAATCTCAGAATCGCAAGTCATATTGAGAAATCGCATCGCAAATCAATCAGGTTTTTTAGTTTCTTTTAAAATTTTATCTCAAATAGGTTCTATTTAGTTCCTTTTTGGTTCTGTTTAGTTCCTTTCTGTTTTCAGCTTAAAAACTAAGTACCAGATTGCTTAATTGGTTGTTTAGTTCAAGTCTAATGATATGTGATGAATACTAGTGTGTTTTGATAGCAAAAATAGTTTAGTGATAAAAAATAGTTCATTGATAACAGTCAAATACTCAAATGTGTTGAATACAAGTAGTGTAGGTGTGTACATTTGAGGACATTTGATATGGTTGTAACTGGATTATGGCAAAAGGTTGGATGTTGTGATCCTTTTGGATATCTGTGTTTTGAATGAAATGGTTAGTAGTCTAGGGCAACCAACAGTTAAGCAGTAATCTGAAAATGAAATTTGATTTTAGAGTTTGAATTAGTTAAACTTACTGAGCCTTTTAGATACATGTGTGCTTTGAATGCAAAAGGTTGTATGTACCGGTCCGGCGAGGTGTATTTGTGTTTTGAATGCAATTTGATTTCTAAGCTTCTAAATACCTACTGTATGTTTTTCTTTTGCCTTACAACACTTCAATGTCGGTCTGAAAATGAAATCTTTATAGCCTAAATTGCTTTGTTAGTTTAAATTTAGTGTAATGTTTGCATCTTTAGTTACTTACACATTTGGTTGAATCTAAAACAGGAAAGGGTCAAATAGGATCGGGTCGAGTTGGGTCACAAGGGTCATGTCAGTAAGTGTATCTAAAACACGAATGGGTAAAACAGGTGGCAAGTCTTTTTTCAATTCTGCTACTCATCCATTTTGACTTGTTATCCAACTCACACATATTACGACTTTTAGTTGTTACTCACCGATCATTGTTGATTTTAGACATGTTTTTCTTTTTCCACTTTTGAGGAAGCTTTCTTTTGCATTATTAACTCGACTCGTGTAAAGTCAACACAGATTCAAGGTGGTTGGCAAATATCCTTATTAACATTATAGTAAGCGTATTTTAATCAAGAAAATAATATGTTTTTGTTGACATAAACATAAATGATAGATGGTTTATCCTTCAGATGACAAGTAATCAGGGCTGGTCCAAACATATATGAGGCCCTGGGCAAAAATAAAAAAAGGGTCCTCCCTAAAATTATTAAAATATAATAAATATATATAAGTATACTTTTTGTCATTTATTTCCTACTTTATTATTTTGAAAGATTTAATCTTTGTTTGATCCATCGGTAGCGAAAGAAACCCGCCTGCAGTAGCGGTAGTAGTCGTCGTCGTTTCTAGAGGTCCAAAATGTTGAAACTTCTGCAAAAGAAATTGTCTAGCCAGAGCCAGTGAAAGGTGTTACAGTGGAAGACGAGAAGCAAAATGTTACCACATCGATGTCATTATAGGAAGAAACCGATTTTTGTGGGTGAACTTCTTGATTTATAGAAGAAGCTTAAGTGAAATTTTGATTGTGCTTTTAGGAGGGTCAATAGCTACAATGAGGAAGAAGGGTGAACAATAAGGGTCAACGCACATATACATATTGAACGTTGTTTTGTTACTTTTAATGCATCTTTTTGTTTATTTTTTATCTCATTTTTCCTTAACGATTGCACTACTGCAAAGCTTATTATATCACAAAGTAAATATATATACATACATAGGTTGATAAAAATGGGCCCCTAGAATTTTTGGGCCCTGGGCAGCCGCCCCTTTTGCCCATGCCCAGGGCCGGCCCTGCAAGTAATTTGGGCACATTGGTAGTTTCTGGGTGGTGGATGTGCAGATCATGTAAAATTGTTTTCGACAAGCTTGTTTAATTAACAATATGCCAAAAGATAACCCATTTAAGATATCATACACACCTAACTCGCTAGCCACACATTTGATTCCGATATAACATGAAGCACTAAAAAATTATTAACTTTGTATTCAAAGCAATGATATAATACATCTTTTCTGTAAAATAAGCGGCATCCCAATGGATGTATTCTGAATGATATCCACACATACTCAAGCCCTTTAAGGTCGTCGCAAATTTTGTTAACCTGATTCACAACAACCCTTTTCTGTTATCGTAAAACCTGTCAATTTTGAATGAAGCAAAAAAATATCTTGAAGAAGTTAGAAAACTGGATCACAACAGATCATGTAGTTATCTTGTTCATCATACAACGTACTAGGCAAATGTTGATGGGTAATCACACTAGGTTATGTGTGAATTTGCATGTTTACAATAATTTATTATCAGATATAGTTCTTCTTAAAGAGAATTAAGAAAGAAATCTAGTAGCTCAATGAACATTTTTTGCTGTAATGGTAGGAATATAGAATGTAGTGCGAAATGACTAGTTTCTTAGCTAACAAAATTTTCTTTTCAAGTGCAGGCTAAAGTGCTGTGGCAAATAACACACACAGCTTTGAGTGAACATGAGTTCTGATATTATAATACACAATGGTGGATGCCACTGTAAAAACGTGAGATGGCGAGTTCAATCACCTGCTAGTGTGATAGCATGGCATTGCAATTGCTCAGATTGTGCCATGAGAGGAAACACTCACTTTATCGTTCCTTCGCAAAGATTCGAGCTTATGGAAGACTCCAGAAAGTTCCTCACCACCTACACTTTTGGCACTCACACAGCAAAACACACATTCTGTAAAGTCTGTGGCATAACATCTTTTTATACACCCAAGTCAAACCCAGATGGGATAGCTGTAACATACAAGTGTGTTGATCCTGGAACACTAACACACGTGGAGATTAAGCATTTTGATGGCTTGAATTGGGAGAAATCACACAAGTCAACTGGAATTTCCACATGTTCTAAGGAGTAAAAGAGAAATCACACTGGTCAACTTGTGCAATATTTTTCTTGTACTATGGAAAAAATACCGTGTTTATATGACTTGAACGTGTGATGCTGCTTCTGTGTATGACATGTAACAAGCATAAATAAATGGGTAAACGTGGAGGTTTTCCTTGTTCAGGTACCTGTGGAGGGCGAGTCTTTAACTCAGATGTACGCGGCCTAGTGGCTGTTTATGGATCCTTCCCTGACCACCCCCAAAATGCATGTAGCAAAACTTTCATTTTTTACATCTAATATAGTAAGACACTAATACGCATATAAAATCATCATACGTTGCGGAATAACTATAATGCGTAGGGTAAATTCGTTTGTAACATTATTCTTTAGTGAGAAGTACACTAGTACGAATGAAGTAATTAGAACATGGATTAGTAGGTTAGAGTACTTTATCTAGTGCATGTTCTTCTTGAGGGTGGAACTTTAGAGTTGACAAAACGGGCGGGTTAAAATGAGTTAAGGTTAAAATAGGCTCCGGTTATATTTAGTAATTCTAAATAAAAGTATCAAACAGGGTGAAGACGGATTAGGGTCAAAACGTACTAGTTTTTTATTAAAAAAAGAGACAACTTTATAATTCAATACGAACTATAAAAAACAACTCGTTCAATTTATTACATGTTACTTTATGTTAAATACTTTAACATAAAAACCATATTAAATTGAAAAATACCACAAACAAAATAATGATAACTACCTATTAAATTTTACAAACATAAAAGATTTTCAATTTTTAAGTAGATAATGTCTTCGGCTAATTATAAAATAAATTAATTATTAACAACAAAAAGAAGATTTTAAACTACCCATCTTTAGCCATGATGCAAATTAGTATTTTTATTAGAACATAGCATATCCCACATAATCTATGTAGTATTCTGTGTCACATCAACACCATATTATCAATTTTTTCCATCTATCTTTCAACACATGAACCCCCATTTATCTCACATGACCCTTCTCCATTTTTTAAAAAATAAAATAAAAAAGGTAGAGAGCAAAGAGAGAGAAAGAAGGTTGTGTCAAAGATTCCCTAACTAGCATATGAGACAGAGGGCCTACCCGTGGGAAGTAGGGGTGTTCAAAACTGGATATCTGAATTTCGATATCCAAAATTTCGGATAGTTGGTTTTCAGTATCCGAATCTGAATCTGAAATTTTGGATTCGGATATCGGATATCCGAAATATCCGATAATTTCAAAAATATATATATTTTATATAATTTTTAAAAAAATATAATTACTAAATAACCATATTTTAAACTTTAATCACCAAAAATAACTCAAGTATGCTTCAAAATGAAAAATACATGTATATAAAACTATATATGTTAAGAAAAATAAATAAATAAGCAATATTAAAATAAAAGAAATAAAAAATAAAAAATAATTTTTGGATATCGGATATCCGAAAATTCAAAAAATTACTATCCGAATCCTAAAATTTGGATATCCGAAATTTCGGATATCCGGATTTTCGGATAATTTATGATCGGATTTTCGGATAATTTATGATCGGATTTTCGGATAATTTAGGATCGGATTTTCGGATAATTGATTTGGATGTTCTGATTCGGATTATTTTGAACACCCCTAGATGTGGCAGTTGAGTTTATTTGGGTTTGGAAAAACCACTACTCATGGTCTAACCAATAAATACTTGATCTTATTGCTTCAATCGTAACAATAATGATGAATTGTATTTATTTTTTATTATTTTATTCATGATTTGTACATTAAATACAATCACGCCTACCCTCATCACATTGACGCTTTCACCGCTAGTTTGCGTGTGTGACTCCGTCTGTTATCGTTTTTTAAACTCTCATCTCCTTCACTTTTTATAATTATTTAATACTTTTTAATTTGTTTAATATATATTATTTTTAAACCAAGCCGTATTTCATACGCGATTAAGTCAATTTAATATAGTTAATTTAATAAAACGTAACCTCAAAAAACATTTGCTTTTAATTAAAAAGAATAGTCAATTCCCAATCATAGGCCTCCACTTTCCATCACTATCGAAATTCAAATTTTATATCCCCTTAAAAAAATGAAATAATACAAATATAAAATAAGATAATAATGCGTAACAACATAGAATGCTCTCCCTCCTTTGCATAAAAAATGAACAGCCAGCATAAATTTAAGCTTACAAATCATTAAAATTAAGTTACTTTTTGGATAATGTATTTTCATTATCAATAAGTGTATACTCTTTTATAAATATCAGAATACACATCACTTTTTTCTTTTTTTTATTGTAATGTATCCGGTTTTACATCATTTTGTACTGTGTATATGTATTGTCCTTTGAAAACTTTTATTATGTATATCAAACTTATTAAATACTTGTATTATAGGTTATGGGTTCATGTCAAATGTATAGATTTAGGAGTAGGTTAGAGTATGTATGTGTTCTGTTGTTTAAAAAAATTCATTTTTTCTATTATATGTAATCGAAATACATAAACTACAAAAAAAATCAAAGGTTAGATTCACAAAACAATTTTTTAAAGGTAGATTCAATACAAAAAGGTGCAAAGTTTGATAATTTCACATAATTAACCCTATATATTATTATTAAGACATAAGCAAAATACGGCTTTACAAACAATCTCTCTCTTGCTCACACACGCACTCTCTCTCTCTCTCTCCTTTATCTTTCACACACATTCTTAGACGGATCGTGCCTTACACACATAATATTGCTCAACACCAACATCATGCCTTAAGGCGAGGGTTGTTATCGAGGCTAGCCAACTCGTGAGCTATTGAAAATTGGCTCGGTCTAAGTCGAGTAGAGCCGGGTTCGATAGTGTCGGTTAACACATCCAGCTTGAGCTTGAAAATAAAGGCTCGATCAAGCTCGAGAAGAGTTTCGAGTTTTTTATTCAAGTCAGGCTCAAGCGTAGCACTGTGTTGACTCGACTCATCTCGATTACACCCTTACTTAAGGACAGGTGCCAACATTCTGCCACCACCATCGGTTCTACGTGAACCACACCCAAATGGTTTCTCATGGTAGTATTGGTTGCAAGTTTAATAGGCTAGGGCTTCTTCAAAATTGGTCTCCATGTTGTTAGGGTTTTCTTGGGTTTTACTTTTTGAAGTGTTATAGTTTTCTTCTGGTTTTACATGTTAGGGGTTTCTTCGATTTTGATCTTCATGTCATTAGGATTAGCTTCGACTTTGACATGCTAGAGTTTCTTCGATTTTATTCTTCAAATCCTACGGTTTTCTTTAATTTTACTCTTCGAATAGTTAGGATTTTCTACGTTTTTTCGATTTTAGGTTAGGTTTTCCTCAATTTTCTTTGATTTTAGGTTAGGGTTTCTTCATCCCCCCTTGTGATTTTTGTTCTCATAATCGATTTTAGGTTAGTGTTTGTTGTTAAAGGGTTTATTGTCAGTTTGACAAAGGATATTTGGTAGTTTGAACTTTGAAGGTAGATGTAACGTCCCGTTTTCACATATAAAATTATTAATAAAAATGATGTTGTGAAACCAAAAACTTTAATTTAAAACAATTTAGGATGCATGAAACGTGATTTCATACAAATATTTTAAAACCAAAAACACAATATTCTAAAAATATTTAATAAAATACTGGGGATAACCGACACATAATATAACAAAAGTGTTGCAAAGTCTTCGAGCACATCTACTGGATCATTGCTTGAATTTTCCATAGGAATACCTAAAAAAGATAAATCAACTTAAATGAGTTATAAAGCTCATTGAACAACTCATACTAGTAACTCGTAAACACAATTACTAAATATTATAACATGTAAATCTCATAAATCATTATTCGTGAACAAAATAATATCCTTTTTATGATGCACCCACCTTTCAGGATTTTGGACAGGCTCCGTTTATGCAGCCTGGCCCAAAGGTTTATGCCTTGCCTTAGACTTTTTTGTTTAAATAGAGCAGCCACCATCTCATGCTCCCACTCTACACACTCCTTCTCTTCTCTCACTTGGAGGTTCCCATCTCCTCACTCATGAAGAACCGCTCAAACCCGTCACCCCTATCACAAACTCTCGATCTAGGCCTAGGGTTAGCCATCGTAATGGAAGAAAATGATACGACTTAACTTCGGTCCCTTCCCGCACTCGTGCTTGCCAACATATGCACGATCACTTGCTTAATCATCCGAATATGTGTAAATAATTTGTTAGTGGATACTATTGTTTCCACAGTCTGAATCTACCTTAGATGTGCACTACGCAGATAGCCTGTCTGATCTATGCCGGTGCCGCCCATAACATGAACCATGCCCGAAGGCAATTCATACTAGTAACAAGTCCACATATACACCTTTGACACAAAAGCATGTTATCATCAAACTTGAGCCCCCACAATGGACACACCCTCCAATGCTAGTTATGTTGTCCTACCTATATAATAGAATTTGATACTACATGATCCATATAGCAACTTCTCCGCGCAAACACACATATAAACACATACTATTATCGTTTAAAATGAGCCCATTATCACATTGATCTCTCTATCTATTAATAGTTATGTAATCCCAATGTATGATAAGATGTGAAACTTCATGAGGTACCTAGCATAACTCTGAGTCCAAACATATGCCAACCACTGGTATACACTAGGGCGGAAAACACGAGGCATGACAGCGAGTTATGATATCCATACCGCAGACAAGCCTAACACCAACACCGGTAATGAATCTTGTCACTAACTTTATTTTTTGTTATTATATTTAAACTTAGTGGATCATAATACACTACTTTATATCATTATAATTATCTCCAGAAACATATAATAATTAATCTTATCATCATAATTATCCGTTGTGCTTCACATCATAATCTTATAATCTTCTGAATGTTTTTATATTACTTGTACCTTTAATTTGAATAAAGTCTTTGATTACACACACACACACACATATATATATATATATGTATTTCTGAATCCATCTCAATTATACACAGATTCATGTTATTCTGATAATTTTGTTCTTCTTTTAATACTAACACAAAGATGAGTGTTGTAACACCCGCAAACCTGGGCTAGTAGATTATCGGGTTGGCGGTACGTGTTTAATTGCGTTTAAATTGATTATATGATTTATGAGTTAATTAATTGATTAATTGATTAAAAATATATATATGTTTACTGGTTAAAAGAAAAGAAAGTTATGTAGGCATGTATGTATGTATGCTAGAGATGTATGTATGCATGCATGAAAATATAGATAAGTCTTGAAACCACCTCATGCTTTGGTTTTGAGAAATTTAAGTATATGTGTGTGTATGTATGACCATATGGGAAGTTATCTGGTCATTATTTTCAAGAAAAAAAAGTGAAGTGTGTGTGTAAGAAAACCTTTATTGAAGAAACCTCTAAAAACAAGCAAACTTGAAATTTCTAAGTATAGGATTTGTGCTTGATAATTTAAGAAGAAGGTTAGTATGTGTTTATATCATGTTACAGTTAGTTTTGATGTGTTTATCTGTTGAAATCCATGGCTACATGAAGAACCACCATTAATGGAGCTTGAAGCTCAAACTTGATTTAGTGGGTTTTTGTTGATTTTGTTGTTTTAATTGTTTGAAGGTGTTATGATGTTTGTACACATGTTATATGAGGTAGTATATGTGTTAGAAGTGTTCTATTCCAAGATTTAGATGTTAAAAATGAAGTTATTATGAGTTTGAGTCGGCTGAATGCGAGTTTGAGGAAGAAGATGATGTACAGATAGAAGATCACGGCGCGACGTTTTAAAGGTCGCGGCGCGACCCAGTCGAAATCCGCCATTTTCAACTCCGATCTTATGAAATACGATAAATTGCAAATCCGACCTTGTGAAATCCGATGATGGCAAAATCCGACCCTGAGAATCCGATTCTTTGAAAAACCGATGCTCAAATCCGACACCTAGAATCTAGGATTCGAAATCCGTTAGCGGCGCGGCACGACCAGGCAATTTCAGAAAGTTCATTGTTTTGTTTTGTGTTTGTGTTGAACATATTGAGTTATTATTTGTGTGATTATATTAAGTTGTTTACAAGCTATTGAGATATAAATATATGTGGGCAGATATATTTATATATCCGAGACTGATTTCGTTGTTATTGTGTTTTCAGGAAACACAAAGACTCTGTGATATTAGATATCTGAGTTTCACGTCTGAAATCACGAGGTGAGTGGATGTTAACTCGCGGATGGTAAAGATTATGGTTGATATGATTGATGTGATGCATGCGT
>JAUEJL010045178.1:0-20884 GCA_032274825.1 Drosophyllum lusitanicum
AAGCTAAACTTTGTTCAAAAGAATGCATTCATACTGTTAAGAAATATAGAGATCATAATAAAGTCATGTGTGATACTCTAACTAAATGGGAAGAAAGAAAGAGAGAGACTAGTTTGATCATAGGAAGTTTTGAAGAGCAAGTTTAAGCATACATTAAGAATGAAAAGCAATACCAAGATGATCTTGCTTATGCTAATTGGGAGAAAGAGGAGTTAACTTTGAAGTTAGAAAAGATTTTGAAGCAACTAGAGGAAACTAAGAAAGAATTTGACAGAATTAAGCTAGATGTAGAAAAGTTAAAGTATGCCTCCATAACAGTTAAGAATTTGATTAAGTCTCAAATCCATGATAAGCTCAAAACAAGTATAAGATACTAGAGTGTTGCTCCTCCTTATAATCAGAACTATATTCCACCTACAAAGGATGTAGTAGCTAAGTACACAAATCAGGAAATTCCCCTAGAGACTACTAAGATTGATCCTAGCTCATCCACTTGTAGGCAAGATGAAGAAGCTGAAGTAGCTAAATACACAAATGAGGAGATTCCCCTAGAGACTACTAAGATTGATCCTATCTCATCTACTTGTAGGCATGATGAAGAAGATGAAATAAAAGAGTATGAAGTGGATAACTCTGAAAAAAATATGAGAAATGTAGTTAAGAATGAAAATATTCCTCAAGAAAATCATTTAGTCACCAATACATTTGGAGGAACTCCTTATGTCAAATTTGAGAAAGTCAAAGTTAAGGAGAAAGTTGTTGAGTCAAATGCCAACAGTTCTCATTGTTCTTGTTGTAATTCTAACAAATCTACACTCAGAGGAAACCAGAGAAATTGGACTCAACATATGACACAAAATTATGGTATCAATTTCAAAGCTCTTAAACCAAAACCATGTTTTATCTGTGGAAAAAATGATTCACATTGCAAAAACATGTTTTCATAATCCAATTAGCAGAAGAAATCAATTCAAATATGAAAGATCAAAGATGTTTTCAAGAAATGTGCAAAACACTCAGTATAGCAAACCAGCAGCAACAAGATTTGTTAATACTGCTAGGGCAAAGCAACATAGGTTTGAAGCAAAGCCAAAAGTTTTTCAAAAATCTTTCAAGCCTGAACAAAAAGTTTGGGTAAGAGTAAATGAAGCTAGTTCAAATTCTCAAGCTAGTTCATCTACTGCTACTCATAATGAATCAAAGATGAAAGCATCTGTTAGTGCTGATTGCATTAGTAATACTTATGAGTCTGTTTGGTACTAAAACAAATGTCAGTACTGATTGCTCTGTTAGTGTTGCCAATACTATTAGTACTAAAAGTTTTTCAAAATACTCTAGTCATGATGTTATAAGATATGATGAAATTAGAAAAACTCAGGTGTTAAAAGAGATAAGCTACATTGATGCTCAGGGCTAGCCCAAGACCACTTTGGCTTAGGTTCCCATAAAAAGATTGATCGTTTAATTTCATGTGTAGTGCAAGTCAGGTCCGGGACTGCTCTAGGAACATAACAGAGGGTATAACAGAGGGTATCTTGTGTCTTCAAAATGGTTCTAGCATGAGGGTAAGGTTGTTTTATCTACTGAGAAAGGATCACAAGTTAATACTACTATTCATATTCATAATACTAGTAGTAGCACTATTTTAGTTAACATTATTAATACTAGTAGCTTTGTTAATACTGTCTTGCAACTTAATACTTCAAGATTTGTTAACACTGCTAGCTTTATTAATACTGCTCAACTTAGTTAGTACTGCTCTCAATTTTTAATACTACTTGTTTCCGTTAGTACTAAAATAGGTTTATAGCCGTTAGAATTGCAATTATGGCAGAATCCATTGGAAGAGATTTCAGAGAATAAAAGCCAAATTAGGAAATGATTTCAGAGTTATACAAATAATCTTTCTTTAATCTTCTTGATTACTTCTTCTTGAGTTCTTACAAACCCTAGTTTTCAAGTTCTAGTTTCATCTCTCTTTCTTGCAACATCAAATCTGTTAGAATGAAATCAAGTTCTTCTTTTTCGTCCCAATCAAATGTTGGTCTTGCATATTGTGATTGACACATTATGTTAGCTATGGTGGAAAAGGTAAAGGAATCAACTGAATTCCATGAGATTATTGATTTCTTGATGTCTCACATCTTCTATGCACTAACTGTAAAGCCAACTATCTACATTGATCATATGAATGATTTATGGGTCACTGCATCGTCATCATATTTCAAGGGTTCCAAGTGCACTAAGACAAATGTTGCAGGTAAGTCGGTGGTTATTACTGAGAGTTCGATTCACATGCATCTAAGACTAAATGATTCTTCAGGTATTAAGTCCCTTTCTAGAGATTTTATTTTTGATCATTTCAGGAAAATGGGATATGAGGGTTCACTTTCTACTTTGACATTTCGAAAGCCCTCCTATCTCCGCAATGGAAATTTCTCGCACACACTTTACAGCAGTGCATATCAAATAAAAGAAATGCATGGAATGAATTTGGCTAAACATTAGCCACTGTATATGTGTGTTCGGCAAAAACTAGATTTTCAACTTTTCTCAAATGATTTTCAACGATTTGGTGTGGAATATCACCAATTCTTCAAAAAATTTCATGTATCCACGTTTCTTGCAAACAATTTTCAATGCTGAAATTCACGGATTGTCATGGCCAATTCATAAGTATGTGACTCCTTCTCATACAAAGAAAGTTTTCGCGAATATGAGAAGGTTTGAAAAAGATGTTTCAGAAACTGTCACTCCTCTGTTCTCCACAATGGTAGGAGTTCCCACTACGACTAATGAGGAACCAATCCAACAAACCAAGTTTTCTAGCACACCCGTTGGGTCCCAACCCACACCAGAATCACCATAACAACCACCTCTGTCTCCTATTGCTCATCCACAAGCCCTTTCTCTTAGAACTTCAAAACAAAAATGGACAGCGAGAGTGTCTTCCTCTCCTAAGTCCTCTACCCCAAAAGCTGAAAGCCCTCAATTGGAGGATTCTCCAGTTGAGAATATCAAACGGGAAACAAAAAAGCAACCTCCCAAGCTCAAAAAGGTGATCACCAAGGAGATGCATGATCATTTGGTGAGGGCTCATAATATTGGGAAAGTACAAAGTAATCCTCAGGCCAGTATGAACATAATTAAGACCCGATCCAAGGCAACCGCAAGTAAGGGTGTTTCTTTGGAAACTCACTTACAGGATGGATTCTAGAGCCAAGAAACCAAGGGGGAAGTGCATGTTTAGGCTAGGCCTGAGATGGATTCTACTCCCAAGGATTCACCTACGATGGTAAACACATCTGATGGTGATGAGGGTAGTTTTGACTATACTAAATTGACGACTATGATTAAAACCATGTTGAAGGAATTGTTAACTCAAAATACTATTCTGGGTCAACAAATAAAGGAGACTGATTTGTTGAAGGCTCGAGTGTCCATGCTCATGAATGACAAGCACAAGATGAAGGATGACTCTTCCTCTGGCTCCTCAAGTTCTTTAGAGGATGCTCTTGAAAAGGGGGAGAAGTCAAAGTCAAAGCAAAAGGAAGATGAAGTAGAGAAATTAGTTCATAAACCAAGTAAAGAAGAAGGAAAACCAGATGAAAAAGGAGACCAAGGTAAAAGGGAGGAAAAATCGTCTGATAAAGGGAAGATGGTTCAAGCTGAAAAGGAAAAAGAAACTGTGTTTAGGCCAAGATTCTAAAGGCGAAGATGGAAAGGTGTGGTGATTAGTAAAAGAAGAGAATTAACAAGTAATCTAGAACCAGAGGTTAATTGATCTGGTTGAAAAGGACAAAGGAAAAGGTAAAGCTATTGCTGAGCCCTTCAAGAAATAGAAGAAACAAAAGAGACAAATTGATGATGATGAAGAGTTGGCTAGGGGATTTCAAGAAGAAGATGATGAGTTATTTCGAGCACAATTTGAAGTTGAAACAGTGGTGGTAGAAGATAAAGAGAAAGAGCCTGTTGAGAAAGAAGAGGGGGAGAAAGGAGAAAAGGAATCTGAAGAGCAAGTTCAAACTGAAGGGGAGATCAGACCTACAAGTGTTAGTCATATATTTGTTTGTAGTCCTTGTGTATTCTATCTTAATGTATTTATTTATTACTAGTCTAGTTTATTTGTAAAGGGCTTGGCCGACTTCCTTGTAATAGATTAGTCTAGTAAGAAAGCCCATGAGGCTTGAGGCCCAAGTTCCTCCTTGTATTTAAACCTTGCAAACTCCATTGCACTTATCTGATTAATTGAATATACACGTTCTAGTGTCCTTACAAAGCAAAGTGTTCTTTTTGTTCAAGCATTGTTCTTCATCTTTTATACAAGAATCTTCTAGTTTACTCATCTTTAATCACATCTTTGGACTTTCAATTGGTATCAGAGCCAATTCCTTGTTGAATTAGTTCAAGACTACCTGGAAGAAACATCAAAGTGTGAAAATTCAAGTTCTGGAAAAGACTCTGTATCTTCATCGTGAAAAACCCACTTGGTCAAAAATCATTTTCTTCAAATCTTCTTGTTTTACAAAGTTTCTTAAGCATTTTAGAAGCATTTGAAGTGGAGAAAACACCTGGTAGTTTCCTTTTTGAAAAAAAAAACAACATTTGAGTACCTATTTTGATTTTTCTTGTTCTTCAAGTTCTTGGTGTTCTTTACTGTTTCATCAAAATCGTGGGGGCATCCTTCACGGTCGTGAATCATAGGTCAGATTGAATTTGACCTTTTTGACCTATTCCTCTTATAGCAGGCTGTCGGGATTGAAACTTGGCATGTGATCCGATAGGCCCGCGCTTCATCGGTAGTGATACCAGCCTACGTGTGTTAGTGGGCCTACGTGTGATACCGCACAAGTGTCTACGTGGGTTTAATAAAGTTATAAAAGATAATAATGCGGATGTTGATGTAACAATAGAGTTAGCAGGATAAGTCTAGATTGAATAGTGATTGTCTTATACTTTGTTATACTTTGATTATTTGGTTTTTTGTTTTGTTTTTTTGTTTTTGTTTTGTTGACTCTGCAGTGCTATCCGATACCATCAGACACTGGTTAGTGGTTACCACAGTAACTAAAAACAAAGATTTCAAAACCTAGTCATCGCCGCAATTCCCTTCTTTCTGTAATCATCTTCTCACCAATCGCCAATGGCTTCGCTTTTCCCTCCAGGAAACATCGCAACTACCAACAAGTTTCGCTCTTCAATCCCTTCGAAGAACTGCTTAATTGTGAGTTTATTTTCTATTTCCCGTCTTTCTTTCCACACTTCATGTACGTTTTATAATTTCATCGATTCGCTATTACGTTCTTCTCTGGCATTTTTAGTTGTTAGTATTTCACTCGATTTCATTTCACTGGGTCCTAATTTGCTTCGTAGCAGGAAGTTAACTCTTAAGTATGAGAATAAGTTTATGGGTCACTGATGTAGTAGCCGGAAATTAATGGGATTCATTCATTGAGATCTAGGGTCATGCTTCTCTCGTAATGTTTGTATGGGACAACAGCTCCGAAATAATTCGAGTCATAGGCGAGCTATGCTACTCAATATAGAAGAAAGACCTTTGGTCCGGTGGTAAACGCCTTGACTCTGACACATAAGAAGCTATCTATGTAGAAGATGAAACAAAGGCAAGTCTCTAGGGCTTGCTCAGTTAGGTGGTGATAGCATCTTAGGCAGCTTTGAAAGATACTAATGGCTTAATTATGTAAGACCCAACTTGTGTGTGTCCTGCAATTAGTTTTCTTTTCCTTTTTTTCTTTTTTTTTTAATTTTATTTGTTCTACTACAATCAAATCAGTGACATAGGGGCATGCACTAGGTACATCATCATAGTTTATTGATGATTTTATTTAAAAGGTATGTCTAGACTCAAAATCAAGGTTTGTTTTGGTGATATTACAAAGTCATAGCAAATTGACAGTGTACTCAAGAACTATCACTAGAGCAGCTCATGTGTGTTGTTATTTGTTAATACGGATTCATATGTACGCTTATATGAAACTCGTTATCCGAGTAGAAAGAACAACAATCTAACTCAATATAGAAGCAAGATGACTAAACTACTCTTAGTGAGATGATGATCAGCTCAGATCAAGGATAAGTTTACTATGCCTATGATTGAACTAACTGCTAAACAAGCTTCATTGGACAACATACTTTAACTATGCTTGACCAAAGGTTGTGAACTTGCAATATCATCAAATTTGCAAAGACCCACATGATATGTAGAAGTTTATCTTTCTAATCACATGTATGTCATTACAAGCATCTAGTAATAACCTTGGGTTAATGAAGGTGTATCATGAAAACTCCAATTGTCCATTGATTTCATCAAATTGACTGCTGATTTCACTGTTGATATCATCAAATTTCCGTTTTATGTTTCTGATTCTGTTTTTAAATTCTGAAATCTGAAATACGAATTGGTGTTTGTTGATTTGTTTTGCTGCAACTGCATTTGTATAGTTTGAAATCTAATTTGGTGTTTTTTTCTGATTGTGTATTCAAATTCTGATTCTGCTTTTAATTTCTGATTTATTTTGTACATAATCATCGTTTCTATATATATTATAAATAAAAGACTATTATAAATAAAAGACTAACTTAAATAAAATCTATTAGACAATCCTAACAATTGATTTAGGTAAAAACTTTTAATTATCAAATCTAAACCATCCATTTTAATCAAAATTCAAATCCAATTTTGACTTTTCCGAGTCAAACAAATGAAATTATCTGTAACAATTAAAATTTTAGATTATTCCTTAATAAACAAATTTCATCTGGATTTAATTACTTTACAAATAGACACACTTTTATAATTATAAGGTTTCAATGAAAGCAATATTGATTTTAAAAACCTATATACGTGTAAAACATATCCTAAATTTTTTACTTTGAAAAGTTGACAAAATAATTTTTAATTGTTATATATTTATTCATGTAATATGATATTTAAAGTTTATGAGGCATATATGAAATTATTTCTAATAATTTTGATTTAAATTAAAGTTAAAATTGAATCTAATATTTTACAAAAATAGGTCAAAATTATATTTTAATTTTTATCGATAGTTTAGATTTGATAATTAAAATTTTTTTATCTAAATTAATGGCTAAGATTTTCTAATAATTTTTTTTTCGTATTAGTCTTTTATTTATATTAGAAGATTAGAAGATACTAAAATATCTATATACCACCTTCAACAACACCACGATTACATTCACAAATTTGTATATCAATTTTACTTCTTTATATGAGTCAATATTTATCTAAAAAATTCAAACCTAACCTTACATAATTACTTATAAATATATGACTATACTCGTCTTTTAATATTAATATAAACAACATTATTCAAAATTAAAAACATTTGTTAATTTAACAATCATGGTCATTCATTTAGTTAAAATTAGTAACATTATGCGTTTACATTTTAAAATATAAAATTTAGATCTGTTTATCCAATAGATCAACTCAATTAAAAAACAATAATGAATTCATTCAAATATTATCAAAGTTTATTTAATTTTTACTTTTTTCAATTTTAAGATATGTTCTTCGAAATTATTTCACTACTGAACAAAAATGACACTGAGTTCTTATTATTTGATTGATTTCTAAACCTTGTAGCATATAAATATTTTTTTACCAATTGAAAGTATTATTTTTTTTTAATTTTTATTATTTATAATACTTTTAAATTCTTATTTTTTTATTGTCTTGTAAATATTTAATATTTTTTATTAATGTTTAATATTTATCTTTTTTAAACAACCGATGTATCACACGGGCATTTACTCTAGTATGACTAATAAAACGCTAGCCATGAGTGCACTTTGGAATGGTACATCGTACTTGATTCTATGGTACACCGTACCATCATACCGAAATGAACCTAACCCCCTCCGTACCTAATACGTGCACTCTAGCAAACCACGTTCCCGTATCGTAGTGAACTAGGTAACTATGATTGGGTGAGTTGCGAGATTAGTTTTTACGAGCTCTGCAGATCATGAAGATGCAAGCTAACGGGAAATGGCAGGATGTCGTCTTCAAGGTAGGTGATATGGTTTACTACAAGTTGCGACCATACCGACAGGTTACCGTCGCGAGGAGGTTGAGTAAAAACTTGACGCCTTGTTTTTATGGACCATTTGCGGTGTTAGAAAGAATCGGGCAGGGGACTTACCGTTTGTAACTTCTGCCAACGTCGAGTATTCACCCATTTTTCACGTATCACAAATTCACAATTAAAACCGTGATTGGTAATTAACAAGTTGACTTGCATCTCCCTAGTGAACTTGTGGAGGATATCGTGATGTTACCTAGATGCTGTTTGGATAGTCGGGAGGTTGGCGTTTGTAGGGAGGTACTAATTGCATGTGCATGATTACCGGCTAATGAAGCGACTTGGGAGGGGTTTGAGCAGATCCAGCGGCAATTCTCTAACTTTCACCTTGTGGACAAGGTGATTCTTCGGGGAGGGGGTAATGATGTGAACCGAGGTGGTCGTTTGGGGCAATTTTATCAGCGCAAGAAGGAAGGACCAGAAGTGTAGGGGGCTTAATGACAATTAATGATAATTATTATTTAATTATGCCATTATTATTTTCGGTGTTTTTTAGCAAATTAGGGAGGGGGATTGGTTTTAGTGGCTGATTATCATTAGGGTTTCATTGTTCATATCGTTGTGACTTGGGACTAGTTCTTGAATTGTAGGTTTTATCTATCTAAGCATCCGATTACGGGTGCCTATTATCGTGATTGTGTGTTTTCGCCAATTTGATTCACATCATGTTGTAGAGGCGGCACCAGATGATGTGTGCTGGTTGGTAGTGAGAGGACTCTTAGTACCTACATACCCAAAAGGGGGGCGCTGGTTAAAAAACAAGAATTTTTATCTTTCTTGCTCTCCCTTAGTAGCGGGAAAGGAGTGGCAGGCACGAAGGTAGAGGTGGCGAGGGGTAGTGGTGGCAGCGGCGACAATCGGTGGTGGCAACGACAGTGGTCGGTGGTGGTGTAAACGGAAGTGGGCGGTTATAGTGGCTGTGATGACGAATGGCTGTTGTGGTGGTCATGGTTTTGGCTGCGGAAGAGGTGGCGGCAGGGTGGTGGACAATTTTAGAAGTCTTTGGGTGTTTTTGTTGATTCGTTTGTTTTCATGGCTTGTCCATCTGGACCCGTTTGGGTAAAAGTCACGACCCATATCCACCTAAATACTCTTAAAAGGTTACCTAGTGACATAAGACTGCGGTTAATCACACTATAGAAACGTATCTATGATGTTTTCAAGTAATAAACCTAAAGCAAGGGTTCGAGGGTTTCAGTTTGGTTTTTTTGAAATTGTTAAGTAAAACTGAGATTCTACTTCTTTGCATTAGGACACACAGATCTTAAAATGAAGAACAAAGGATGAACGTTTTTAGTTTGTTTCTAGGTATTACATGAAATCCTGAATATATGTATTGACGAAATATATAGGCTATAGCAGATATATTGTATTTGATCATATTTATCATACTCAACTGTAGTGTCTTGGAAGCAGAGTTGCAGGGTCAAGCTTAAGGAAAATGGGAAACCGAATGCACAAATCCTCACCAGCGAGCAAGAACCATTGCCTAACTTCTTGACTATTAATCAATTTGAGAAAACTCCAATAAAAAAGGATGAGAACAGACTTCGGATTTTTTCAGGCACTGCAAATCCTTTATTATCTGAGGTACTTTCGGATACTTATATGAAATTTTTGATTCTATATCTTAGTTTCGATATCAATCATATGAAATTTATATGTTCTTTAATATGTAACTGATAGGAAATTGCCTGCTACATGGGTTTGGAGCTTGGAAATATTGATATAAAACGTTTTGCTGATGGAGAGATATATGTTCAATTGCGCGAGAGTGTTAGAGGATGTGATGTATATCTTGTGCAACCAACATGTCCTCCTGCAAATGAGAATCTTATGGAGCTTTTAATTATGATTGATGCTTGTCGAAGAGCATCTGCAAAAACTATTACTGCAGTCATCCCCTATTTCGGATACGCAAGGGCTGATCGCAAGGTAAATAAATAGTAGCATTATGGAGTAGAATACTACCAAAGTTTAAGGCGAAAACTTGTTAAACCGACCATAAAGTAAGCTCAAGTTAGCTTTGAATAATGAAGAAAATCGAAATAATATGGTTTAACAGATCACATGTTTCCCATTATATTAGTTCCTTTTGGGTCAAGTCTGTTAAATAAAATCAACTTATCGTTATTCTATTCCATAAACGATTCAGACTCAAGGACGGGAATCGATTGCAGCTAAACTTGTTGCAAATCTAATAACAGAAGCAGGAGCAGATCGAGTTCTTGCTTGTGATCTTCATTCCGGGCAATCAATGGGGTATTTCGACATTCCAGTTGATCATGTTCATGGTCAGGTAATTATATATTTTCTTCTCTTGTTTATTTATCTTATTATTGGTTGATTTAAAACTACGTGTTGAGATTTCTTTCCTACGTTGATATTTTCGTGTTGATTAAGTGGTTGATAATTTCGTTTTTCTTTTGCATAATTAGCCTGTGATACTTGATTATCTTGCCAGCAAGACAATTAAAACCGATGACTTAGTAGTTGTCTCACCAGATGTTGGTGGGGTAGCAAGAGCACGAGCCTTTGCCAAAAAGTTATCCGATGCACCGTTGGCTATTGTTGATAAACGGCGTCATGGGCACAATGTTGCCGAAGTACGTTAATTTTGCATCCCTAATTTCAAACTTCTCTGTAAAATTTTACAAGAAGGAAAAGAAGATTATATTCTCTTTATTATTATTCCTGTCTTTGGATTCACCATATGTTTGTGATATTACCTTGCAGGTAATGAATTTGATTGGTGATGTTAAGGGTAAAGTAGCAGTTATGGTGGATGACATGATTGATACTGCTGGTGAGATTGTTTGTTTTCGAAGACATAAATGTCTTATGTCTTATTTCATGTCTTCAGGAGGAGATGTGGTTTAGAAGGTCTTAAGTCTGAGAAGGTCTGCGAAAAAAAGATGTTGTTTTTAGCTTCTCAAAATAAGCAAAAATAAGACAGAACAAGGTCTTATGTCTGCGAAAAAACAAACAAGCTTATTAGAAACGTCTGCGGATGCGCAGACGTTTCTTTGAAAAAACAAACAAACATATCAGAAACGTCTGCGCGCCCGTAGACGTTTCTTTAAAATAAGACCTTATTTTAAAAAACAAACAAAGCCTTAGACTTGTTATTGGATTATTCTTTGTTGGATATTGTATTCTTGCACATACATATTTTGCTTTGCATCCGTTTATCCGCGCACCGGACGTTTGGCCTAGCCGCATTTTCTTTCTATGCGGCAGGTAATCAAGGGAATATGGGATGTGCGAATGAGAGTTAGCTTGGATTAGTCGGAGATTAGACTTATGAAGAATAGTGCAATTATTTTAGTTATTTGATAGGATATGCTTATGAACTTATTATGTATTTTAACATTTGAGACTTGGAGACTCTTATTAGTTTGATTGTCAATTTGTCATTGGGTTAAATATTATTTATTCTCCATTATGTATCGTATGCGTAGCCTCCGGGTTCCGTTTCTGGACTGGGGTGTTACATTTAATTTCTAGTTTCTTTAATAAACTGAGAATATACATGACCTAACAAAAAGAAGGTAATTTGGAGGTTAGTTTGTCTATTAATGAGGTAAGTAAGTAAGTTAGAAATGAGTATTTTAATTAAGATGTTCTCTATGAGTTCTCAAATGGTTACGTGAATGTTTAAATCTTGAAACCTATCAATACGAAACTGTATTTGAGTTTTCACTTGTTCTTCTATTGCTTGTGGTGTAGATGTGAAATTTAACGGAGAGCCTGATGTTGGGAAACTACATACCAGCATAATAACTAAATACCAGATGAATTTCAAGCCCACTACAGAACCTAACTATAGTTTTTTCAGTGATTATACTCATTCTCAATCCCATTCCTGTTCCTGTAACCCGTTCCCATTTCACCCGGTTATCGATCTCAAATACCAGTTGGTGATCCTGACCTTAAACAAAAACACCACCTCAAAGATTTGCCTACCTACACTTGCTTCAGTTTCAATAATTACTACACAAAACAGTTGTGATTCCTTATAGCAATGGAGAAATTGAGTTCATTATTGATTCTATATGCCACTGAAACGGGCAATGCATTAGACACTGCTGAACGATTAGGCCGTGAAGCTGAAAGAAGAGGTTGTCCCGTTCGCACATTTTCCCTCGACGAATTCGACCCTGTAAGTCAATTTTGTGCAATCAGACACTATCTTTTCGAGAATTGACACAATGTCATAGAATTGTTTAGTTCCTATATTTTGTTTCTGTAATTTTTTTAAAACTTTTGACAAATACTCCCACTCTTCCTTGAAACCATTGCCCAGTACAATGCTGCAGTTTTTATGCGGAATGAGGGAGTACTATGTTGCTTTTTTTTTAATAGCTAAATGCACACATTCCCTAAACCTAATTCTACACCATTTTGTCCACTACGGACCTAAACCAGTACTATGTTGCTACTTTGTTGCAATTTAGTTTAGCTTGGAAATATGTAAATACATTTTGATTTATTCAGGTTTTGTGATAAAGTTATATGGTAATACCCGGCGTTCTCGTGTCTAAGAAGAATTTCTTTCCAAATCCTCTTATTTTTGGGATTAAAGTTTTTTTTGGTAAATTGGCTTAAATTTCCCCTCCAAATGCTTTTGTTTCCTCTCATTTTCCTTGTTTAATGAAAATCGAGAACACCTCTTCTTTTTCCTTCCACATCCCTCCATTTCTTTCCTTACATAAACTCTTGAGAAGAAATGTGCTATGTGTGTGGATTTCATAGAAGGTTAGCAGAATATTTACGCAAGTGTAAATATGCATTCTTCACTTAATTGATAGAAAAATTTACACGTCAAGTTATTCTTTAGAAGATATATATGTGTGTGTGTGTATAACAAACTTGATTAAGATTGCTATCAATTTTTCCTTAGCTGTGAAAAAACATGTTTAAAATGTTTGATATGGCGTTATTTGTTTGAGTTTAAAAGGATAATATGTGATATAGAAGCTTCCAGCTACAAAAAAATCATTAATACATGTTCTCACAAAGACTTTGTATTGTATTATTTGCTTTCTTTTAGTTTCTTTTTCTCCTTTTATATACACCCTAACCAGTGAATTATGTCTCTGCTATGCATATTGCTTGTGAACTACACTAGAGCTCCTTACCATGTGAGAGATTTGTAATTTTTGTTGTCTCCACGACTGGACAAGGAGACACCCCAAACCCCATGAAGGTTGGTTCTTGTGACTACATCAAGTTTCAAATATTGCCTTTTTAAGTCTTTCTTTCTTCTAACTCTTTGTAACCCATGTTTTAGGCCTTTTGGACTTTTCTTTTGCAAAAAAGTTTAAGCCAACGCTGGCTTGAAAAAACACACTATGCTGTGTTTGGATTGGGGGATTCAGGTTACCAGAAATACAATGTGAGCTGATTTAGTTACAGTATTTGTGATTTTCGAGATAATTAGTGCTTCACTGACATATCAATGCCCTTACTTTATGGTATATCATAAATGTTAAAGGTGACAAAATGTGCTAGCCGGACAAGTTGGGCACTGGGTCAAAACATGCAATATTTATTGCGGGTCAAAACCAGCTGGGCCACCCACAAACACTTCTTTATCCATTATTTTGAATTATATAACTAATTACTATGTGACATATAATAACAATCCTACCTTTTAAAGCAATTTAGGAGGTTTCAAGTATATAAATATGTTTTAGACGACTTTTAACCTATTTGCTCCATTTATGTTCTATTTAGATCTTTAAATCTAACCCATTTAACCCATTAGAGATAAAAACATAACAGAGATTGTTTTATTTATACATTTGGGGAGTATGTATTATCTTTCTTTTTGTTCGTCACGAAAAAAGTAAATTAATTATCACTTACTTGAGTATTCTCTTAGTGATATTTCTTAAATTATTTTATTTGGCGCATATTATTAAAATTTTCAGATATTCAGTCTCTTAAATACATTCATCTCAGCAACTTAATATGTGCTTGTTTAACTTATTGGTGATTGTGATCTTTGTAGATTACGATTTCCAATAACTTACATTTGTTATCTGGTTTCAGTTTGTGGCAAAGAAGCTTGATAAAAGACTAACGGATCTTGGGGGAACTGCAATTATTGAAAGAGGTTTGGGAGATGATCAACATCCTTCAGGGTATTTGTCATTTCTAATATGCTAACTCAAATAACATGGAATGTTTATTGTTCTAATATTATACTTTAAATAGGAAAAATAACGGTGCTTATGATTTTCTTATACAGTTATGAAGGGGCCTTAGATCCATGGATGTATTCTTTATGGACTATTTTATATAATCAAAATCCAAAATTCTTCCCAAAAGGTCTGGATATATCTGTGTCTGATATAAAATTTCTTCATCAACCCAAAATAGATATCACATATCTCGACTCTCCTGAAGTGTATTTACAATCCTCAGCACAAATTGGTAAGCAGCATTTTTAGTCTTAATTTCACTACTTTTTCATTATCTGCTGTATTTCCATTTAGTCCATGACTTCAAGTTCTTTTTTTTTCTTCATGTTTTTACACCAGACTTTTTTTTGCCAGTTCTGATAACCTGCTGATAATTGAACTTTTTGTTCACAGATTTGAAGTCACTTGAGAAGGAAATAGTGAGGTCTCAGACGATGTATTCTGGAAAAAAGTCCAATGACAAGAGTAAACCTGACTGCTTTTTGAAAATGGTAGTAACGAAATTCAAAACTCTTTTATTCCTTGTCAATCACATATAAGATGGTATCGTTTAATGGCCATGGTTTTCAAAAAAGGAAAAAATGAATATTTGAAGTATGTTAAGTGTGGAAGTTGGATATGCTTGAAATGTGTAAGTTGTATATATATATATATGGCCTCTTCTAAGATATTGATAAATGGGGTAGCGTCTTTGTGCTGTCCTTTTGATTTAAAACTGCACACACAGAACTTTACTCTTTTGCTAGGATTTTATACGAATTATATCACAGTATTATCATATTTTCTTTTTCTCTTTATGCTACTATAATCTATGCCATCTTTATTGAAAATAGGTGAAAAATCATCCTATCAGTAAAGCAGGTTGCGGGAAAGATGTAAGGCATTTTGAATTTGAGGCGCTTTCATCTGTAAGTATTACATTTTTCACTATTTCAAAATAAGACAGGCCTGCAGTCAGATGTCACCCAAAGTGTACTTGTAATGCACTAATTATTTCTTCAAAACCTGCACAATAAAGTGATTTGGGTCAATTTAACTCTACCCTTTTTGACTGGTACCAAAAAAAGTTTCGTGTTTGACCTTAACCTGTTTTGACCAGCCCATTCTGCCACCTCTAGGTGGAAGCAAGTAATCTTTGATTAGTAAGCCTACTTTTTATTCTTTTTTTTTGTTAGCCTGTACAACTTCACCTTTTTAGTTCATGACTATGGTTCCAGGTACATTTTTGTACACAGTCTACCAAAAGCCTAAGCTTGTTATGCTATATTTCAATTAGAAAGTAAATCTCACCTGTAAAATCATCACTGTAATCCCTCTGAATGCACTGGTTCTTTTAGTCGGGAAGACAAGTTAGTGCGTAAGCACACACACATTTTTTAGCTGCTAAAGAAAGAATTGCTCTAATTAAGTTATTACTGATTTGCTTTTTCAGTCTCTTGAGTATGAGGTTGGTGATGTTCTTGAGATTCTCCCTGGACAAAGCACTGAAGCTATAGATGCATTCATGAAGCGTTGTAATTTGAACCCTGAATCATATATTATTGTAAGTAATGTTTTACTCCTGTGTTTGACATGGGTTTGATACTTTGTTTTATGTATTCTATATTCTTCAGAAACTTTGACATATGGATGCAATTTTGAAGTCTTTAGGATGTTACTGTCAGGACCTAAATTATCCCAGAAGCTTATTTAATAAAAAATATTGTTGTGCAAATTATATTGATTTCAGGTTAAGCATAAAAACAAAGAAGATTGTCTTGAGGATGGTGCAAGTGTTAAAAATGTTCCAATTAAATTAAAAAGATTTGTTGAGTTGACTATGGATGTTGCATCAGCTTCACCCAGACGTTACTTTTTTGAGGTAAATTTCTGAATAGATCTTGTATTCTTTATGTGAATTATATATCATTCCCAAAAAATTAATGTAAATATGTTTTAATTACATTTTATTTATTTATTTATCTTATAGCGCTTATTTCTACTCTTTTAACTGGCCATTCTGATGATTGATTTGTGTAGGTGATGAGTTTTTTCGCTAGTGCTGAACATGAGAAGGAGAGGCTTGAATATTTTGCCTCACCCGAAGGACGAGATGATCTGTACCAGTACAACCAGAAAGAACGAAGGACTGTTTTAGAGGTAAAATATCCGGGTGGCAACATGGGTGGGTCTGGTCATAAACAAATTGTGTCTTTTAATTAACATGTTAGCTATGACCACAGGAATAGTCTTATTACAATAATGATCTAAATCTCTAACTAAAAAGGGTTTGGAGGTTGTTTACAGCAAAAATAGTCCTTGGCGACCCATTTGACTTGTTCCCCTTTTACCTAACTTTTTTTATTTGACCCACTTGACTCCGTTGAGATAAACACACCCATATTGACCCATTTGTAAATAAATGGTTCGGAATTTCTACCTATAGTATGTAATCATCATTGTAAGTTGAACTCTACGTGAAATGTGTTAATTTAGCAATCCTATAGCCAAATTTTTTACCTCCATGATTGGTTTAACATTTGTATACATTAACTGTAATTGTTCACCGTTTGTATAGGTTAACAGTAACTTTTCACCGTTAGCCAAATTTCTAAAATACCCATCAAGTAAATAAAAGGACAAGTTTAGACCGAAGGTGAATGTGCTGTTTTACTAATAATCCAGTTGTGTGCTTGTGCAGGTACTTGAGGATTTCCCGTCTGTTAATATGCCATTTGAGTGGTTGGTACAACTGATTCCTCCCTTGAAAAAAAGGGCTTTCTCGATTTCTTCTTCTCTTTTAGCTCACCCTAATCAAGTACACCTCACAGTCAGCATAGTTTCATGGACAACACCTTTCAAGAGGAAACGCACGGGTCTATGCTCCAATTGGCTTGCTTCACTTCATCCTCACCAAAGTACGTAACCACTTTTTTATGGTTCAATCACACAAGTTATATGCAAGTATCACTAATTTTCTACATTAGTGGGTATAATTCCAGTATAATTCTTTTCAACATGTGAATGCACACATTATAGAATCCATACAAGTGGATGCCATTGTAGATTTGACCACATTTGATTTCTATCCAATGTTTTACTAAAGATGAGTACAGACCGAACCACAAAACAAATTAACTGAAATTATGGGCCCAAAGCGAAAACCAATGGTTTGGTTTCTGGTTTTAGGATTAACCGAAACTTCCAGTTTTCGGTTTGGCTTTGCCACAAAAACCAAAGGAAATTAACCAAATACCGATCCAATCTATATCTTATTTGATTTTAGTATATATTATTATATTTTTGGCATTAAGTTATTTATTTTGTAAATAGGAGATTTCCACATTTTGAGTAAATGACTATATTTCAAATGCAAAATAAGGCTTAAAATTATTTTTTGTTGGGTCTAAGCCCAAAATAGGTTTTCAAATCCTTCAAAACTGAACTTTGTGATTTGTGAAAGTTTATGCAAAACCAACCTAAACAGAAACATGCGCACCATACCACCCACAGTCCCTCACAATTTACAACAAAAAGAAAAGTGGTTACTGTTTTTAATTTGTCATTGTGATTGATGTTGTTGGACAGGGGTTTGCATACCAGCATGGTTTCACAAAGGCTCTCTTCCTGCACCCGAGCCCTCACTCCCCCTCATTCTTGTTGGGCCTGGAACCGGTTGTGCACCATTTCGCGGGTTCGTGGAGGAACGGGCCTTAAAAGAGAGTAAAACCACACCAACTTCTCCAATTCTTTTCTTCTTTGGTTGTCGAAATGAGCAGAATGACTTCTTGTACAAAGATTTCTGGCTTTCACACTCAAAAAATGAAAATGGCGGGGTGCTTTCAGAAGGAAAAGGTGGAGGGTTTTATGTTGCATTTTCAAGAGACCAACCACAGAAAATATATGTCCAACACAAGATGCTTGAACAAAGTGCCAAAGTTTGGGATTTGTTGAGTAAAGGGGCTGCTGTTTATGTTGCGGGTTCATCAAATAATATGCCTTCGGATGTGTTGGCGGCTTTTGAGAAGATTGTGGCGGCAGAAGGTGGCGTGTCTAGAGATGCTGCCGTTAGGTGGCTGAGGATGTTGGAGAAAGGTGGGAAGTACCATGTTGAGGCTTGGTCTTGAGTTTGGAAACTGTATTTCTTTTTAATTTATTTTTTTAATATTAATTATTGATGGCTAATTATTCAAGATATATAGAAATTATACTAGATTAGACTAGAAAGAAGTCCACAAATGGAATTTTTTAACAAATTGTTAAATGTGATTCAAACTTGTTTTTGAGTATGATTTGTGTTATTTATTTAATAAATTATCAAATATGTCTTAATGGCGTCATTTGATGAGGGAATGAGAACGTTGCACTCGAGTAATTAGGCTGAACAAAGGAATCAATGTTTGTATTTTGTAGACACAACCCGCCTGTTGTCTATTGATCGACTACACGCCTTACTCGTTCTATGTTATCCTTTGAGATTACTATCGATCTACCACTATTCTAGCTCTATACGAATTTTTATAAGAGATCATATCTTCGGAGACAAGTAACTTCTTTATGCCGAGCCTTAATTAATCTTCCGGCCTCAACCTTGGCTTATCCTGTCTCCACGTTCCATTGATTTTAACAGCTTCTGCTCTTCTTACTGACATTGTCCGTTGTCTACTTGTTCAAATCAACATAGACTTCCTTCTTTCAACCTATCAATGATAGACTCCATTTATAGCCGAGCCTTGAATAGTCCAAATGTCTACTATTGTTTTATCACAATAGCATCTTCATTTCTACAGCTTTCTTATCGCTCAACATTCATGTGAACGATCTTCACTTCAACCATCTTGTCTGAGACATATCCTCTTCTATCCTCCCATCTTGTGCAACATGGAACCCACATAGCAGAAACAATTATTGGGAAATTATTGGATGTCCGTTAGAGCCTCTCCCTCACTCTTCAATGTTGTTCTTTTGTTAAATAAAGTAAGGAAATAGTCTTCCTATCTTTTCCTAATTTACTCATCTTTCGGTAGGACTCGATCGCCGACTTTTTTTGATAAATTTGACGTTTTCTAAATCTTGTCCTTTTCTCACCTGGATAACCTTGCAGCATCACATGTCATCGTCTTTTTAGCGTACAAAGAGAGTCGATTTGAGCATTATGTCTGCCACTTTGGTAGGCAGTTAAATGAGGTCTCTCTTTTAAAGAAAGAGCTTGCGACAACGTAGTCATGTACGAATGCAAAATTAGAAAATAAAAAACTTATAATCTGAAATCAAATTGAGAAAGTTAAATCTAACAATAATTGATAGGTAACACAACTACGGAGATGGAATAACAAGAGTATACAATGACAACAAATCTTTACGACTCTTAAAATTAGCCTTTATAAAAATTAAAGGGGCGTTATGTTTGTGGATTTTTTTATAGGATTTGCATTCTATCAAAAGATTTATATTTGTAGGATTGTCTGGTGTTTGGTTGGTATAATCCGTCAGGATCTGCATATGTGAAATCCTATTTGTTTTGTAAAAATGAAAAAAATTTGGAATGCTTTCATGATAAATGACATAATTAATTTGGAATGGCTCAACATATTCGGAAGACATTTGTGAATGTTTTTTTGTCTTTTCGATTTTGTAAGAATTCATTATTTGTTTAGTACATAAAGAACATTATACTTATAATGATGTTGGTTTTAATTTAAGATCGTTAGCATTGTTTAAACAATCATTATGATTGTGATATAAGATAGAATAAAAAATAGTTAAAAAATAGCAAAATAACAATAAAACAACAGTAAAAAACCGTTAAAAATAGCAAAAAACAATAAAGTAGTAAAAAAACAGCAGTAAAAAAGGTGTAAAAAACAGTTAAAAACCACTTAAGAAACAGTAAAATAAAGTAAAGCAGCAATAAATAATAACAGTTAAAAAGAAGCATTAAAAAAAACGTAGTAAAAACTGTAAAAAAAATAATAAAAACGAAAAAATACACTTATTTAATAAATATGTTTAAAACAACCCTTATTTGGTAAATATGTTTTTGAAAAACACTAGTTTGGTAAAGGTGGATGGTCCAGTCGCCTTCGCCCTTCCCATTCGAATCCAAACCAATACCATCCTCGCTGTTCCCGTCGTGTGATATCCTTTGTCTAAGTCGTCGCCGGCCTCTAACAACCAAGATCTTGTCCCCACCAACCTCCGCCAGCAAAGATCTTGTTGTCTCCTGCCACCACCAGGGCCAAACTCTCCGTTCTGTGGGTTTGATTTGAGCGGCCTCCACCTGTGATCCACCGTTCTACTCTCAATCTCTCTCTAGCTCCTAGGGGTGTTTGGTAGAGAGAAAAGAAATTGGGAGAAATGTAAATAGAAATAGGAATAGGGGTAAAATAGAAATAGGGAGAAATAGAAATATGTGGAGAATTGGAATTGATTTTCCTGTTTGGTATCATCAAAGAAATGAAACAGAGAAATGGTGGCTCAAGTAGCCGGATGGTGGTTGCGGCGTTGGCCGCCTCGCCGGATGTCGACGATGATGAGTAGAACGCCGGAAACACATCGCAACCAGAC